>BPLS01012500.1:0-13034 GCA_019656275.1 Rhododendron kiyosumense | reverse complement strand
TATATATATATATATATATATATATATATATATACACACACATACAGGGCCCTTCTAATGCGGATGCCCGCATTCAAGTAAGTTGCGGACTTTGCCTTTCCCGATCGAATTTCGATGATCCGAGCCGCTCAATGTGTTCAGAACATGATCTTAAGGGTATTTGTGAGAAATCAGCAAAAAAAAAGTCCGAGAAGGGCTTCATCCGAGCAATTTTTGTTTATTTTTTATTGAACGGTTCAAATAAAAACTGCTCAAACCAAGCCCTTTCCGGTCATTTTTTTTTCCAATTTCTTGCGGGTACCCTTAAAATCATGTTCTGAACACATTGAGCGGCTCGGATCATCAAAATTCAATTGGGAAAGGGGAGAAATGGTATGGTCCGCAACTTGCTTGAATGCGGACATCCGCATTAGAAGGGCTCTGTATATATATATATATATATTAGTACTTGAGAAAGAGAGAGAGGAGAGATGAGCCGAGAGAGAGGGGAGAGAGAGAGAGAGAAAGAATCGGCCAAGGAGAGGGAGGGAGAGAGAGGGGAAGGAAAGAAGAAGGAGATGGGATTGTACCATGCTTGATCTTCCTTGTCCTTTCAAATCCTTGGTGATATCTTCCTTCCTAGCTAAAGAACTACCTCCATGATTCTCCATTGTACATCTATGAATTGTTTAACCCTAGAATCTTGTGCAACTATTCTTCTTGCCCACCAAATCTTCCAAGAATCAAATCCTAGCCATGCAAGCATAGGGTTAGCCTTTGATCTTCCATGATGGCATGACAAGTGTCAAAGTGAGACTTAATTCCAAGCATTTCAACTCACACCTTCAAGCATTTGCTCTTCCTTCTCTCTAGAAAACATTTCTGGGCAGCCTACTGTCCCTTTGTAAATCCTTAGTTTTCTCTTGCTTAAGTTAGTTTTAGAACTAACTTTCTTCGGGAAAGTTATAGAACACTTCGAAACCTTCAAGTTTGACCCAAGAACCATCCCAATCGGTGAAGAAATGACAAAGATATTGTCATCCAAATTTCAGTGAAATTCTCGGATTTCCATTTCCTGACAGCTTACTGTCTCATCCTTTATCACCATTTTTCTCCTACCTAAAGTACTTTTTAGGATCAACTTCCTTCACGAAAGTTGTAGAGGGTTTCAAGAGCTTCGATTTTGACCCAAGAACCACTCTATTCGGCCAAAGATTGACCAAGTTACTGCCATCCGAAGTTCGGTCCAGATTTGAAAGTTTCACCACCCGTAGAATTTTCCAACTTGCTTATTCGGCCCCGACTAGTTTCGGATCAAGGTAGGATACTCTTACCCCTATCCCTATGTATATGTGGTTATCTTTAATTACTTTTCATCTCAAGTATTCGTATTTTGATCTTTAAAATGATTGTGGGAATGCATATATGAATTGCTTGTATTACTTGTGGCGTGATAAAGCATAAGTGATTCTTCACTCCAAGGGCGTCCGATAATGTGGCGTTATGCTTTAAGCGTTGATATTGAGTATGTTGGATGATCTTGTTAGGAATGATTTATGCTTACCTTTGTCCTACCACGGAGTCTTTGTATGTAGACAAAACACAAAAACCGATAAAGTAGAAACATGGCACCTAGGGTGTAGTTTAACAAGAAGATGTGTTTTCCCGGTAAGGAAATATTTTCGAAACTACGTAATGACCATTTCAAGGGTATTACGTGAGATGTGTGTGTGTGTACCAATGGGAACCCGGTGCGGCGGAACCATTGTAAGGATACTCGAGAACCCGGAACGGCAAAACCGAGGGTGGGTGTGTAGCTTTGTTATCCGTGGTACGGAGCCAATGCAATATGTGCCAATGGGAACCCGGTGCGGCAGAACCATTGTGAGGATACTCAGGAACCCGGTGCAGCGGAACCATTGTGAGGATACTCGGGAACCCGGAACGGCGGAACCGAGGTTGGGTGTGTGGCTTGGTTATCCGCGGTACGGAGCCAATGCAAATGATTTCGAAAAACTAATTTGTAAGTGGAAAATGTTGACACGGTCTACGACGAGTCGCGTAGGAGAAACTTTGAAACCTTGGACACCAACGATAGACAATTAACGATGTGTGATTGTTTGTGCTGTTGTAATTGTTATACTGTTATAAGGTTGGTTAGGTAAGGATTTCCTATTGAGCTTTGAAGCTCACGGTGTTACCTTTTGGTGACCCTGGCATATTATATTGGTGGCGACGCCGGTATAATGTGTCAGACCTCTTAGATGAACAGGGTGAGATGTATACCTTGGAGGCCTTCGGAGCTGAGAAGCTTGCCAGAAGAAAGGAGCAAGCGGAGCAGTAGTTAGGAACCCTAGATTGAGTGAATGTAACTTATGATGTATTTATGATGTAATAATGAGCCAGACTCTCTTTATTATGTAATAAATACTTCATTAACGTACCCAAAATTCGGGGCGTTACATGATTTATCCCCCTTCATCGAAACAACACAAATTCATCTTGGTAGCCACGGATTATTTTACAAAATGGGCGGAGGCAATTCCATTAAAATCTATGGATCAACAAGATGTGATCAAGGTTATGAGGGAGAGAATCATCCATAGGTTTGGAATATCGGAGCATTTTGTGGCGGACAGAGGCTCAGTGTTCTTTGGAGCACAGATTCGAGCCTTCACGAGCCAATTCAACATACAACTCTCTCATTCGACTCCCTATTATGCACAAGGGAATGGCCAGGCCGAATCAACCATTAAGACCTTGATTGGGATTATCGAAAAAATGGTAGAGGACAATCCAAGGGTTTGGCATGAACTCCTTTCTGATGCATTATGGGCTTACAGAACTTCAAAGAAGGAGGCCACAAACGTTACTCCTTACATGTTGGTATATGGCCATGATCCCGTCCTTCCCATGGAAATAACGGTCAGATCGGCCAAAATTGCTTATCAGAATGGCTTGAATTCTGCTGATTATAGCCAAGCCATGTTAATGGAGTTGGAAGACCTTGATGAGGTAAGGTTAGCCACTTTAGACCATATGCTGGTTCAAAAGCGCCAAGTGGCTAAAGCCTACAACAGAAAAGTGAGAAGGAAAAGCTTCACAGAAAGAGATTTGGTATGGGAAGTTGTCCTCCGCTTGGGTACTCAAACCTCGAAATACGGAAAGTGGTCTCCAACGTGGGAAGGACCTTATCAAATTTGTAAAGTGTTTGAAGGTAATGTTAATCTTTAAATGGATTTGAATGGTGGAATGCATAAACATACTATCAATGGAAAGTTTTTAAAACATCATTATCCTACAATGTGGGAGATGAGAGATTTTAAAGAAAAACTACCATCAAAGCCATAGTAGATAGATCAAGGCTTGAATCTGTTTAGGCCACAGTTAAGGCTTGAATCTGTTTAGGTCACCCAAATGTTAATAGTCAAAAAGGCCTAAGGTTCAAGCCATGCAAACACCAATAGCCCTACGGACCAGAGTTCAGGGCTAAATGAAAGTTCTACTTTATTACAAAGCCAAAAATGGCTTACAGTTCATCAAGAAGGCTTGATCGAAGGTTATCCCAAGAGTTGGCAAGACTATTGAGTTGGGCTTCTAACCTTTCTTTGGAGGTTTGGAGGCCAGGTTGATTAGAAATCAAGGGTTGAAGCTTGACCTTGATAGCCTTGGAAGCGGCGAATAGATCTTTTTGTTGGGCTTCCAGGTTTGATTGTTGAGTCACCAGCAGCACCAGGCTTTTTTCGGCTTTTTCCTGCTTGCTATTCAGATCTTGGATTTGGTCTTCCTAAGCTTGAATATCTTTAGCGAGACTTTTTGTTCCTCAATTGCGCCGATCTGTGCTTTAAGAGCTCCATAACCGCCCACGCACTTGTTCATCTCTTGGCGAAGATCCCCGATTTCAGTAAGGCTTGATTCAACCTTGGAAAGTTCAAGGGTTGAACTGTCATATGACTTCTGCAAATCTAGGAAGTCTTTGTGAAAATATTGCAGGGCTGTTTCGGCAGCTTCACTGAAGATTTGAACCGTGGCCAAGGTGCCAAGAGCCTTTTTGAATGAGGAAGCCCTTCCAGGGTGAAGAGCTATTTTGATGTCCATTTTGATCAGGGTCTTGAAAGTTTCTTTAGCCTCAGCAATTTCTCCAGTTGTTGGGGGCACTTGGGTAGAACTAGACCCATCTCCGGAAATGCCCGAGAGGGATACTTGAACAAAGCTGGCGGCAGTTTTGAAGAAATCTTCCATGTCTTTATCAGCGACCTCTTCAACAATCTCTTCTTTTTGGACGAGTGTTGGGTCAGGATTGATTGGAGAAACCTTGGATTTCTCAAGGGTTTGAGATGAAGCCTCATGTTCAGGGTTGATTGGAGGACCTTCCGAGGCGGCCTGGGTTTATCAAAGCATAGGAGACAAGTTTGTCAAAGAAAGACCAAGAAGGAATTAAGAGAGTCAAGACTAAAAAATGGCAAATTACCTCTAATGAAGCGGTGGAAGAGTCACTAGAGGCAATTGAAGGACTTTTCTTCAATTCTGCCTTCAGGACGTCTTCTTCTTGTGACTTCTTGGGATGAGCCGTCTTGGTTTTTATCTTCTTGGTGTCCTTTTTTGGGATTGATTCGCCTTGGTCAGCAGTTTCTTTTGATTCGGCCTGAACGAAAATCCAAAGTTTGGTAAAAATACGAGTGTAAGTACTCAAGCCTTAATGAAAGCATGTTCAGGCCTTAATACAAAGATACCTTGGTAGAGAGGTTAACCTGTTCGGGGGAGTTAGTCTTGGTGCTGCTTCAAGTTCTACCAGCAATTACAGCAGCCTTCTCCTGCAGGTTTAGACATTTAGGCCTAGGTCACAATGTTGAGCAAGAAAGGAAAGAATTGATCAAATCATACAGTGGTTGGTCTTTTGTCAGATAGCTTCTTAAGCCTTTTCTTTTGTGGGGCTCTCGTTGGTTCAGGCTTGCTAACTTCTTGTGCACCTGAAATGGAAATTGCATGAGTAAATATGGTAAAGGCCTGAATTGAGACAGCAAGTAAAGCAAGAAAGCTAGTCCTTTGTACATACCTTTTATTTTCAAGCTGGCGGATGGAGAGAGACCTTCAGAGCGAGAGGTTTTCTTCTTGATAGGATCAACATCCTTCACAACTATAGCATCAGGGGTAACTTTGGCCAAAATCTCATTTTTGTCCTTGGCAAAATACCTATTCACATGTGCTGCCCACCACTTCTCAAATCTAAAAGACTTTCGGGGCGTTCAGGGTAAGGCTTTAACTGAAAAGTAGCCTCGTCCTTAGCAAAGTGGTTCGGAATGGCTTATAGAGTTTTTTCTGGTACGATGACTCGATCAATGAAGTCCTCGTTGCAAGAGAAGTATGGGGGAACAGGGATAAGTTGCATAAGGCCAAATTGGCGAGCAAATTGGGCAGCGTTGTAGTATTCCGTCCCACACCTATTGTTGGCTGAGGACATACCCATGCCATAAAGCAAGTCTTTCAAAATGAGGAAGCTGGCCCAAACCTCCTTATGTTCATCAAAGTCCTCTCCAGGTTCTCCTGCGGGGTTTTTCAGCCATTGAGGTACAGTTTCCCTCTCGAATGGCATGTAGCCCTTACCCAATGTGGTCAGTTCACAGTAAAAGTAGGTGAAGCAGGAGTCAAAGTTGTGTTGTTGGAGTTCTTGGCCTGCATAATGACGGCCATAACATGCGTGTGTGGAGACTTTGTTCAATTTGGGGGCAAGTGTGGGGAAGTAGGACTAGAGCCAAAGCATGACTATCCAAAGAGGTCCAGGAGCGAAAACAAACTTGTTGGTCAACAGTTCTTGCATGCCACGGTACAAATGAGCGAGGACTAGTGGGGCTAGGGCCAATTTCTGGCCCGTAGCCAAGGCCTTAGCAATATCGATAAACTCCTTGGTAATCCTATTCGAAGAGACACAAAAAATACATTTGTTCAGCCAGTAAATGAGGAGAGCCACGTGCTCGTCCTCAGTGACCACTTTTCCCTCTTCACCAGCGAAGCATTTTAAAAGTTGGAATAGGCTAGTTGGGCCGATTCAGGGTATGTAACGGATGGGGTTTTCTGTGAAACAAAACAGTCGGCCCTAACCCCGTGAGGGCAAAGACCGGTGAAAAAAGCGACATCTTACATCGTGATGCCCATCATGCCAACACGAAAGTGAAAAGCGTTAGTGGGGACTGACCAAAATTGGGCCGCAACCTTGAACAGGGCCTTGTCCATATCAATGAGATGGCGGCTGAGCATAAGGGCCTCGTATATCCCGACCTCCTTCCATAATCCCTCCTTCACGGCTGCTACATGTAGACACCCTATTCTGGATTGTCCAGATTAGTTCTCTTATGGTCTTTGTTGCCCCAATGATGATAAAAGGTCGAAAACACTCCGAGGTCGACGGAAGGTCTTGAGCTTTGAGCTTTGGACATTTCCCTTTCAGAATCCATTCCAATCCTTGCGAAATCCTTCAAAGCCAAATGGCCCCAGCAAACCCTACTTGCATACGCCAGTGTTCTCTTGGCGTGCCCCGGTAAATTGCCACATGTCGGTCATCAACCGTTGACTCAGTTTGACTGGCGCATGCAGGTCAACCTCTGGCGCACACAGGTCAAAACTGGTCAAATCACCGCTTTCCTGTCACGTGCTCGAGGCTTTGTAACCGCCCCAGTACAGGGAGCAGCCTCCTGATGATTGTTTTCTACAGGGAACGTCCCCCTCTCTCTCCTACACACCCTATCACCTAGTCCCATGAATTTAATGCATGGGACTCCTCCCTCTAACTCAACCAAGCCCTTAACACCCCAGCTGACTGCCCTCTTCCTCAGTCCACTGTCCCCCGATAAATACCCCTTTGCATTCATATGCAAAGGGTTGGTTCCATTAAGAGCTTTTAAGTCTCTTTGTTCTCCTTTCTTCTTGTTCTCTCTCTACTCCATTGAAAGAGAAAGAAGAGCAATCTACTCCTATACACACCATTGTCATTCAACCATCTAAACCTCCATCTTTAAAGCTCAAACCATCCTTCCACCTCCAACCAAAGGTATACCACCTTTGTGTTTCTTTCTGTTTTTGACCCCTGAGGGGAACCAGAGAGGTTCAAGCTAGTAACCAATACTAGTCATGGCCTTAACCTGGTTAAATGTAACAATTGTGCAAGATGAAACATGGTGCACGCCAGTGCCCACAAGCCGTACGCCAATCTTGGCAGTACGCGCAATACTGGCATGGGGATCATGGGTCGTCTGTTTCTTGGTAATATTTTATGTTCATCACCTTAGCATGCTAATAACCAGTTTCACAGTCTTCTGTATTCTAGAACTGTTCATGTTTAGCTCTCAGTATCTGCTTCTTAATTGGTTTAAAGGGCCTCTGGGATCTTTCTGGTCATGTTCTAGAGCCCAGATCATGCAAAGCCAAGCACTGACAAAAGGGTATGATTGGCGTACGACCTCCTAAGGCTAGCGTACGGCAGTACTACCAGGATCCAGTGGCTGGCCCTTATGTTTAGCTTCAGTCCTGGCCTCTTGTTATCTCCCCGCACTGTTTATGGGGTTTCCTGTCCTGGCTTCAAGCCATTTTATCTGTTTGTAACCTGTATATATGCTACTATTAAACTACGTGGTTTGTCCTGGGTGTGCGTTGATCCATTCCAGAGCCCAGAGGGTTGCAAACAAGGATTGTGAATACAAAAGAGTGGAGTACGCCAGTTCTATGTGGCGTGCGCAGGTCATGTCGGTATGCAATGGCTTGGCCAGTGCATGCCAGTGCGCTGCCTGCTCACATCTCAAGAAGACAGTGTACCCCATCCATCATGGCTATTCACAGTGCTTGTTCTCAATCTATAGCTCATTTATCGATTCAAGCAAATCATCATCCATAAACATTTTGTCATATAATGCAACTTGTTAAAGTTTTAATCCCCTTTAACTGTTCCCCCGCCCTAACTGGCTAAAAAAAATGATCAATGAGAGAAAAATGCAAACATTTTACAAAATGCCTGAGTAGAGACCGATATTCGGATTGGGCGAGAGGGGTGCCATAAAACACTTCCCCTCTCGTAACCTGGCTCCCGAACCTCAGATATCGAAGGTAACGACAGACCGGTCTACGCCTTTTTCAAATCAAATAAATTTTCAAATCAAACAAACGTAGCAAGCATTTTCGAGTTCGGTTCCTTGGGTGTATCACCGCTAAAACCCGAGTGGCGACTTTGAATCAAAGCGTCTCGCCGCGCGATTTTCGAAAAGAGGGCCGCACCCGAATTTTCGCAAAGATCTTTGGGGCGTGTGCCCACACTACACAGTTGACCCATTGAACGTACTGCTTGTCATGCCTGTGCTAGGGCCAATTTGGAATATCCCTTGGATATGCGGCCCAATCGGCGGTGATGCAGTAGAATGGTAAGACCTTTTTTGCAAGAGGGTAGAATGGGTAGAGTGACTCCGGATAGTCACCATTAAAAGCAGGCCTGAGCCCATCTTAACAGTGGGTGAACGGGGTTGGGTACGATCGATCAGGATTTCGGAGTTGATGGAGAGGCCTTCGGCTTTAATGATTCTCTTGATTTCATCGGTGTAGGAAGTTGGGCTCTTGGCCAATTGTTTAGCTCTAAAAGACGACATTATTCGGAGCTTTGTGTGTTCAGTAATGGTGGCTAGGGTTTTTTTGGCTCTGGATGAGAGAGAGATGGGCAGCGAAAAGTAAAGAGGAAGTAGAAAGAGAGAGAGAAGAGCCAGCTTTGAAGATGAGATGGCACAGATATTGGAAATTGGGGAGTAAAGTTCAAAAAATCTGGGGATATGCACTGCCTCCTGTTTCTCCTCCCCACTTTTTGAATTTTTGTTTCTATCTTAATAAAGGCTGCGCGTGCAACAAGAGTGATTGGGTTGAAAGGGATTGTAGACACCCCAATTCGGACATCGAAAGTGCTTTAAATATCCCGATGATGAAACAAAGGAAACAAATACCTACGAGAGTTTGGATGGGGGACTCTCCCAAAACAAACCAAGAAGCTCAAAACAAACTCAAAAGCCCAGAGCGAACTCAAAAGCTCAGGACTGGACCCTTAATACCGTACGGCATAATAGATTTCATTATGCCGCACGAGATCATAAGGTCAACCGCACGGCATTTTGGATAAAGTTCTGACTGGCTCAGCTAGATGTCGGCCACGCCCACTTGAGCCACTGCTACAAGCTAGTTCAGCCGAAAAGGCACTTCTGGCCTGCCCAGAAAATACCTCCACCATTTGAATTTCAAAATCCTTGGCATTTGCCTATAAATGCAACCCTCCACTCAAGAGAAAAGGGTCCTGAACTCTCTTTCTCTGTCATCATGCTTTCATACCCACTCCTCACTCCTAAGCCTTGAGAAATTGCCCCAAAAACATTCTAAATGTCCCTTTCTTTCTTAAAGTCCACCAATTTTCTCCTCACCATCGAAGTGAATTCTCTTGCTCACTTTGAGACCCTCAACTTCTGAACACCCATTTATTAATCCACATCCACCGTCTCTCCTTTGCCACCTTTATCCGTACTCATCCGTAGACGTCCATTCCCATCCAAGCTCAAAGATCAAAGATACAAACTAGTTTCCTTGGGGTAGGCCCCATTCATACCCCTGAGGGAACCTTTCTGTTGTCAGGATCAACCCCCTTTGGGTTGGATCCTAACCAAAAACCATTTTCAGAACCAAGGAAAGGCCCATGTGCTGAACAAGTTACACCACACGGCGTTTTGATGCGTCGTACGGTGTAATAGGCTCAGACGCACGACGTTTTCAGTTTATTGTTTTCTTGCTCAAACCGTCTGGATCATAACTGTCCTCGGCTAGGCTTGTCTACTACCCATATGTCCGACGTCAGTCCCTTTTCAAAAGCAGACCATATCTACAAGTCATGTTCAGTTTTAGAAAAATAAAGCTTTTTGGGCTATTCTAAATGATCAAGAATTTTAAAGTTGGTTTTTGTTCATGGTTTGCAAGAATGGTACTTTTTCAAAACCATTTGGCGAGACAGCATTGTTTGACAACAGTTGAGAACCCCGTGCGTGGTACCTAAATTGCCGGGCGGCATTTCGAAACTTTTATAAAGGCCTGGAAACAGAGGGGATACCCTGCACGTCGTTATGAAAAACTGTGCGCGGTATTGAGAAATGCCGTACAGGGGAATACTGAGATCCAGACAGTTTCTGCCAAGAACCCACTTCATTTTGCATCATCTTTATCATCACTGTACAGTTAACACCACCTGCACGTCAACGTGATCTATTACCCATGTCCCTTTCCCCTTTTATTTGTTCATTAAAGAGCTTGAATTTCCAAAATATATTTTAAATTTCCCACTTTTTTGAAAGAGTTTAGTAGAAACCGATTTTACCGGGCGAATGGGGTGCATTTTTTTTTTAAACAAAAACCTTCCCCGTTCGTAACGTGGCTCCCGAACCCAAAATCTCAAGATTTTTCACTAAGACCAAACAGCATTTTCTTTTCAAAAGCACTCTCAGTTTCTTGGATCAACCATCTCAAAAATTCGGGTGGCAACTCTCTTCGGGCCAGCGCGCCGGTCGGGGAGCCCACAGTGGCGACTCTGCTGGGGATGTGATGTTAATCAAAAATTTGGAAATTAATACATGAACGAACAATCCTTCAAAAGCCTGTCAAAACAGTACGCTCCGCGTTGCTGAAGAATTGAATAGTGACGTAACAGGATTTTACATCCGACCACTTCGAATTGGGGTTTTTATTATTGTTCGCCTGTGTAGTTCTCTCCAAAGATTTGATTAATAAAGTGAGCCAAGCTTGAAAGACACTTCCAAAGGGGGAATTTTCATTATCTTTCAGAAAATCAAAACTCTTTTATCCTGTACACTCTGCACTGCACAAGCCTCGCCAGTGCATTTTGGCAATCTTGCCCGGTTCGCCGGTGACAAGCTCTCCCGGAAATGCCTTGCAATCCTCGATGATGATGAGCCATCGTGTTGTTCGACCATTGTCTTGCAATACACTTGACATGGGGAGTACATCTTGACTCTAGTCCAGGGAACCCTTTTGAGACCCAAACCTGCCTTTGCACTTATACATAACCATAGAACCATCCCAACTAGGACAGGAACCCGTGGCTAGGACTTGTGTGATATACCCTGTTTATGTGTTTATCTTTTCTGTACATACATATCATTCATGCATCATTGCATTCTGTAGGTTAGGTCTTAGGGCTACCTTAAGATTCGGTCAATCTAGGAGACTATAAATTCATGGAGTTTGCGATACCTCCGGTGTTCGTCGTGCCCGAACGGCCCCCTTGGCCTAGAACGAACCTTGATGGTGCAAGTATCTGGATTCCGATAATCACATTGCCCTGTCTCGGATGGTCAATGTAACGAACCTTGATGGTACAAATGCAAGTTGTCACCTCTTTTATACCTTCGAAATGCGAATGAGACTCAACAAGCAACTTGTGACAATGCGAAGAAGTATGTGCCAAACGCGAATGAGACTCAACAAGCAACTTGTGACATACAAGAGGGGTTACCAAAACGAACCAACAATTGTTCAATCTAACTAGAAGCAACATTTAACTTGTATCAATCTAATGAACTACAACAACTGTTCAACCATCTAATAACCTTTCGAATGCATGACACAAGCAACTTCCTCATTTCATACCATTTCCCATAGAGTCTCTTTTTATAAAACTTTCCTTTTGATTTCCAAAAAAAATAATTTAGGGAAAAACTCAAAACCATTATGGGTCAAGCTCCGTTGATTCGAGATTGAATGCCGGAGTCCATTGATTTGTGCCCAAATACCGGATCCGTTGATTGGCCCAAGAATACTGGAGGATTTCATCAAAATCCTCTTTTGAAAACTCAAATTTCTTTCTTTATTAAAACCTTGATAGAGTCAATCATTTATTCTCTTTCAACAGCCACAGTCTCAAATAACAAACAATCCAAACACCAACAACATGAACTTTCAAGAGTCAATCATAATTCTCTTCGTCGTGCGAGACATTCAATTGTGTTACCACCCCTTGCGTCACAGTGAATTCTCTCCAACCGGGTTTCTGCATTTCCACACCTTGCGCTGTGGGCCCTCTAGAGTCTCAATATTACCACACCTTGCATTGCAGGTCCGTCAATTCAAATTATCAACTCACACATACACACATGCATTATCAATCCGTATACAAGAAGACAACATTTCGCAAGGTTGCATTCTTTCATTTATCATCACATAATGTGTTACAAACTCATAAACACATCCCATTGTACATTGGTAAATACTATAGGTTCATGCTATTCCTCAAAGTCAATCATGACATCCTTCGTCATGCACCGAACCCACAATGACTCCACGACACACCACCCGTTATTTTCTAAAGGAGAATCTTATAGAACGAGTGTCAAAGGAACCTAGGGAGCTCAACAAGACAAGGCACAAGGATATGAGTCACAATACTACCCCATCAGATCACTAGACAAGCTCATGTCTCCCCATAACACTTATCACATTATCCCTTATAGCCCACGATACTCCTATCAACCTTACGGTACATTCCCTACCCAACAACACTAATATTTTACTCTAATAAGTGCCAAGAGACGAGATTGAACGAGTTATTAGGACATGAGCAATCATATCCGAGAGTGACTTAAACACATTCTACTTATATAAGGAGTCATAACGACAGCACGATAATCTTAGGAGTAGCCAGCGGATGTTAGATTTCTTGGAGGATTCCAATCTAAAACTAATTGGCAATAGGTGGAGTAGCCTCTAGAATTTATTAACCAAGCTTGGGTGGCTTAGATGAGTGATGTGGGACAAGTCTAACACTCCCCCTCACATGCAGCCCAAATGCACGTGGAGGTGACTAACCAGGAGCTGACTGACTGACTCGGGCAACAGAGATGACAGAGACTTTCCCACAAGAGGTGAGGCCACCCAAGACCTAGCTCTGACACCATGTTAGATTTCTTGGGGGGTTCCAACCTAAAACCAATTGGCAGTAGGTGGTGGAGTAGGTTCTACAATTTATTAATCAAACT
>BPLS01012487.1:124-14474 GCA_019656275.1 Rhododendron kiyosumense | reverse complement strand
GGTTTGATTATGCTGTCACTTATCCATTTTCATTCTTTCTGAATTGCGGGTCTAAGGGTTTAAGAGTTGTCAATTCAATGTTGATCATTTTCTAGCACTTATTATTTTTTAATAGAAAAGCTTTCTTTCAACTACAAAGAGATGTACATTAGTTTTTTCTTTTTTTATGGTGAAGATGCAATAACATTCTCATTTTTATGACACTGGCTTATTAGTTTGTTCATACCAAGGAATGAGTAGTCATTGGGACATGTTTGGTTATTTTTGTATGAGTTTTATATGAAATGGTATTCAAGTTATCGAAACAGCAGTGGCGGTGGTAAAACATATAGAATATATCTTTCATTTAAGCATCTCAGCAATGGAAATCTTTCATGTTGAGCTCTTTGGGGGAGCTGTCCAATGTTGTGTCACAATTTGAATCCACCAGTGTCATCTCGCTTTGATGAAGGTGACTCCAACAACTTATAGACACAGATGAACAACATATAGACAGATGATATAAACAAGATATTGGCAAACTGAAGGGGAAGTCGATGTAACTATCTATGATACCACTTTCGCTCCCCACTTATATAAACAAGATGTTGGCACTTTTGTTTCCCACTTATATAACTAAGATGTTGGCGAACTTTAGGAGCAGTCGATGCAACTATCCATGACACCATTTTTATGATTTTTCTCCAGACCTCCCTTACTAAAGATGGATTACCCAATGAATGTATATAAAAGACCAAGTTATTAATTATAACTTTGAACACTTACCACTTGTCGAAAAAATATGACGTAGTCTTTATATAATAAAGATATGGTCCACAAAGAAATACAGTGTAGTCTATTAACAATATGGACTTGATCTTGAAAGAATCTCCACCTAACTTATAACGCTTGCCACTTACCAAAAAATATGAAATGCTCTTTATACAAAAAAACATATGGTCCACAAAAGACATAAAGTGTAATCTTTTAGCAATATCGATTTGGTCTTGGTCTTGAAAGAATCACCAACTAACTTTCGACGCTTATCACTTGCCAAAAAATATAACGTGCGCTTTATACAAGAAACATATGGTCCACAAAGACATAGAGTATAGTCTTTTAACAATATGGACTTGGTCTTTGTTTTGAAATAACCACCACCTAACTTTTCACATTTATCACTTGCCAAAAAATGACTTGCTCTTTATACAATAAACATGTGGTCCATGCAGATATAGAGTGTAGTCTTCGGGCAATATAGACTTGTTCTTGGTCTTGAAAAAATCACCACCTAACTTTTCCCTTATCACTTGCCAAAAAATATTACTTGCTCTTTATACAATAAATATGTGGTCTACGCAGATATATAGTGTGTTCTTTGGGCAATATGGATTTGGTCTTGAAAAATCAACCACCTAACTTTTCACTTATCACTTACCAAAATATATGATTTGTTCTTTATACAATAAACATGTGATTCACAAAGATATAGAGTGTACTCTTTTACAAATATGGACTTGGTCTTTATCTTGAAAGAACCACCACCTAATTTTTCACACTTATCACTTGCCAAAAAATATGACTTACTCTTTATACAATAAACATGTGGTCCGCGCAGACATAGAGTATAGTTTTTGGGTAATATGGACTTGGTCTTAGTCCTAGTTTTGAAAAAATCACCACCTAACTTTTCACTTATCACTTGCCAAAAAATATGACTTGTTCTTTATACAATAAACATGTGGTTCACATAGACATAGAATGTAGTCTTTGGCTAATATGGACTTGGTCTTGATCTTGAAAGAACCACCATCTAACTTTTAACACTTATCACTTACCAAAAAATATAACTTGGTCTTTATACAATAAATATGTGGTCCAAACAGACATAAAGTGTAGTCTTTGGGCAATATGAACTTGGTCTTGGTATTGAAAGAACCACCACCTAACTTTTCACTTATTACTTGCCAAAAGATATGACTTGCTCTTTATACAATAAACATGTGGTCTACGGAGACATAAAGTGTAGTCTTTGGGCAATAGGGACTTGGTCTTGGTCTTGAAAGAATCACTACCTAACTTTTCATTTATCACTTGCAAAAGAACATGACTTGCTTTTTATATAATAAACATATGGTCCACACAAACATAGCGTGTAGCCTTTTGGCAATATGGATTTGGTCTCGAGTAAATTAAAATTTGGTCGTTAAAGATAAAAAGTGTAGTTTTTAGGAACTATAGACTGTCTTTCATGATGGTGTAATAGAAAGTATTTTCTATCTTTTTAGTTGCCATTTTTTGGCCCAAATAAACTTGGTTGAGATTGAATGGAGGATAGATCCCATTGGGGAGACGTAAAAAGCTGACAAAATACATAATACCTACATAATAATTTAAACCGAATAGGCCAACAAACTACATAATCCGTACATAATAATATGTCTGTATGGACCACATGTTAATTGTATAATGATTACATCATATTTTTTGGCAGGTGATAAGTGTGAAAAGTTAGGTGATGGTTCTTTGAAGACCAAGACCAAATCCATATTGCAAAAAGACTACACTCTATGTCTTTGTGGACCATATGTTTATTGTATGAAGAGCGCGTCATATTTTTTGGCAAGTTGTAAGCGTTGAAAGTTTGATGGAGGTTGTTTCAAGACCAAGTCTATATTGTTAAAAGACTACACTTTATGTTTGTATAGACCACATATTTATTGTATAAAGAGCTCGTTATATTTTTTGGCAAGTGGTAAGCATTGAAAGTTTGATGGAGGTTGTTTCAAAACCAAGTCTATGTTGCTAAAAGACTACACCCTATGTCTGTATGGACCACATATTTATTGTATAAAAAGCACGTTATATTTTTTGGCAAGTGATAAGCATTGAAAGTTTGATGGAGGTTGTTTCAAGACCAAGTCTATATTGCTAAAAGACTACACCCTATGTCTGTATGGACCACATGTTTATTGTATAAAGAGCACGTCATATTTTTTGGCAAGTGGTAAGTGTTGAAAGTTTGGTAGAGGTTGTTTCAAGACCAAGTCCATATTACTAAAAGACTACACCCTATGTTTGTATGGACCATATGCTTTTTGTATAAAAAGCACGTTATATTTTTTTTGCAAGTGGTAGGCGTTGAAAGTTTGATGGAAGTTGTTTCAAGACCAAGTTTATATTGCTAAAAGACTACACTCTATGTGTGTATGGACCACATATTTATTGTATAAAGAGCACGTTATATTTTTTGGCAAGTGGTAAGTATTGAAAGTTTGATGGAGGTTGTTTCAAGACCAAGTCTATATTGCTAAAAGACTACTCCCTATGTCTGTATGGATCACATGTTTATTGTATAAAGAGCATGTCATATTTTTTGGCAAGTGGTAAGCGTTGAAAGTTTGATGGAGGTTGTTTCAAGACCAAGTCCATATTTCAAAAAGACTACACCTTATGTTTGTACGAACCACATGTTTATTTTACAAAGAGCACGTCATATTTTTTGGCAGGTGCTAAGTGTGAAAGATTAGGTGAGGTTTTTTGAAGACCAAGACCAAGTCCGTATTGCAAAAAGATTACACTTTATGTCTTTGTAAACTATATGTTTATTGTAT
Source organism: Rhododendron kiyosumense (assembly GCA_019656275.1). Classification (NCBI taxonomy): domain Eukaryota; kingdom Viridiplantae; phylum Streptophyta; class Magnoliopsida; order Ericales; family Ericaceae; genus Rhododendron; species Rhododendron kiyosumense. Next base: position 10,881 of record BPLS01012487.1, on the reverse strand, counting down.
AAAGAGCACGTCATATTTTTGGCCACTTATGAATTGAATTGCGCGACATGACCCCACGGTACCCACGCATGTGGTTTACGGGGAAATCATCACGAGTCCTTGGTTTGTTGTCGGCCAACCAAGTATCCATAACAGAAAGCTGTGAATGTAGACGATCATCCCCTTCATCCATCTCACTTGGTAGTCGGAAATGACGGTAACGGGAGTTGTTCGGTAGATCAACAGGTGGGGGGTGTACTGGTGGCACTTAGATTGGTAATCCACCATATTGGTCTATCGATCGTTGCACAACTTCCTCGTTTGTGAGAACTCTCATACTTCTTGTTTGAAGTAAAAGATGCAGTTCTTGATCTTCTGCCGAACCAAAGGAAGGCCAGATGTTCGGATGTTGAACAGGTGGGGGTGTACGTGTACGTGTATGTGCCTGTGTACGAGAATGAGAACTTTCTCCCTTGTTTTGTTGTCGAAGAATAAAAAAGGGGAATGAAGTGATTGTGGAGCGCAAGTGGAGTGAAGTTCAGTTGACGCCTCCTCCATACTCTTATGCATAAGAGCAGTGTTCGAGCTCCCCTTCCCTTGCTAATACTTAATACCTAACACTAGTAACCCCACTAACCATGAACTAAGTCTAAAAACAAAAAAAATGAACGATGGTGGAGCCATCGAGGGAAGGGTATAAAAGGAGGATAGAGAGGGAGGCGCTCAAAACTCACTTTTCTCTTAGTATTTGTCTACACCAATTTGGTGTAGCTCATTCTCTTCAAGTTGTCAACTCACAAAATCTTATGTTTATGATTGGTGAAGTAATATGTTTCGTTGGCAAAATATCCTTTAAAGTCGAAGGTGTAGTAAAAATTTCAACTATGCAAAGCCTTTTGGAGCCCACTTGTTGCAAACGACTCTTTTACTTGCCACCTGTCACCACCACCTCCCTTGAAAATGCTCTTCACAAGACTTGTTCGAAACTTTTTCCTACATATAGATAAATCCTAGCTCTTCCTTTTAATACAAGAGCTCAATGTAATCCCACAAGCCTTGTGTTAACCTTATTATGTTGTGTTATCATACGTATGTCAAACTTGAATTTTTGTATGCACTTCTTGTGGCTTTCGAGTCGACATTCGTGCATTTAGGCTATACTCATAATCCTTGTTCGAAACTCGTTGATATTAGGCATAGGTTCCCTCTCCTTCAGATCTTACTAATTGCTGAACAAAATGGTGCTTTTATTTGTGAATCGAAGACTAAAAGCTATATCCACAGGATAACTGAGTTATTTATGCTTTGTACTTTATAGAGCTTGTTTAGCTCTTTGAGAGGGTTGAAGGCCAGTGATTCTAACAGATTGTTAGCCAGGACCTGGAGTCTTAGTTCCAGAATTTTTGGTCGCATGTAATTTGTTGGCTGTTTGCTGTTCTCTAGATGTGTCACGCCCTCGATTTTCAACTAAAATAATAATATATTTTTTACAAACAAAAGTCCCTCTCAACTATACTTGCCCTGAATTGTCATGTAAATCCAATCAACAAATCAAGTTGCTTCTTCTTCTTCTCTCAAATTTTTTTTTTCATAAAGTCTCCCAAACGTCTACAATTAAATGGGTTTCTTAATAATCAAGAAGAGGAGTTTATACATAACTTTACATATGATCTAATCAAAAGGTACAACCTTCAATTGCAAGTAAGTACATGACATGAATTAAACTAAATGATAAACACCTCCTTAATGTTTCCAATGAATCTCTCAAGCGACGTCTCAATGTGCACTCCATGCAATCCAAGCTAAGTGCCATGACGAGTACCTGAAAGGATAGGGTGAGCTATACTAGCTCGTAGAGATATCCATACCTAAATTATATGCATAAGTGAAGACAGATATCAAGGAAAAACATTTTCCAAAAGCATATTTATTTTATCAAAAGTGAAACTCAAAATACCATACTTATGCTAGAAAAATATTTCACTCCATTTATCAAATGCTGATGTTCCCACTCACACGCACGTCTTTTACTCAAACCGATATTAGGACAACGAGTTCCAATGATTTGGGAAGTCTATGAGAAGAAAAACAAGTTAGGATCGACATCTTACACAATCTCAGTAACCAACTCTAACTAACATTTCAATCTTAGTATGGTGCTAAATAATAACAAGATTCTCTGTTTTCACTATGTCACCTGTTTCGATTTCATTTCCGGGCATTAAGGACCCCGTGCGTCCTATGTTCATTCCGGCATCACACCTTTCAGTGGATCCGTGGCATTCTTGTGCACTTCCGGGCTTTAGGGACCCCCGTACGTCCTATGTTTATTCCGGCATCACACCTTTCAGTGGATCCGTGGCTTTCTTGTGCACTTCCGGGCTTTAGGGACCCCCGTACGTCCTATGTTCATTCTTGTGCACTTCCGGGCTTTAGGGACCCCCGTACGTCCTATGTTCTTTATTGTGCACTTCCGGGCTTTAGGGACCCCCGTACGTCCTATGTTTATTCCATTAGTGTCACATATTCTCATTGAGCAAGCAATCTCTTTATCCACCGTTTTCTCTAATCCCCACACTAGCAAAACATATTTCTCACACCAATACTTAGATTCAATTACACGTAAATAATCTCATCTTCATCATTTCAATAAAGAAAGCACAAAAACCCACATCCTTCACATAGTAAATCGACCTTTTATTTCACATCTCATTTTACCACCTAATGGATCCCCTCTTTGTGACATCTCCATTAAGAGTCTAATTGCAAATACCTATAAAGATCCGCATCTATGTAGTACCCATCAATGCTTAACAACCATGCACTCATGCCAAATGATTCACCAAATCCTGTTTAACTCACTGCAAGTATCCCACAAGCCCAAAGACTCAATCTCATGGAAAGGCATCGAATAATTTACACATCGCGTCAAACATTCTACAACTTAATTTATCATCGATCATATTATCCATCTAATCCATTTTCTATTCCAATCGTTTATAAGTATTTAACCCTTATGCTTACTAGTTCTCATATCCCAATAATTAATCACCTAGATCAACTCATCATATCCCCACATATCCAATAGGTGAAATTAATCTTTCACACTTCAAGTTCTGACCATATCCGTTCAAATAACATAAATTTAAGAACGACATTTAAACCATTGAAAAGTAGACTTCTTCTTCTTCGAGTTGATAGGTCGTATGTCAAAACAGAGTTCAAGTAACCTTACTTCGGCCCCGTGATTATAACTCAACATAACAGTAAAACTAGTGCAAAGGCAGATTTGGGTCAACTTTGGATGCAAATCTGTTATCGCTCGGACATACCCATGATGCATGGGATGTATCGTTGGAAAGCTCTATGTGTCTAGTTTCTAACAAAACAAACGGTGCGTCATTTCGAGTCCTGAGCTAGGAGTTATGGCCATTCTACCAAAGTCCGCTGGTGCTGTCAGATCCTACACGGAAATAAGTAACATTGTTTGAAAAATCATAGCTCTCTCCTCTTAAACCCAAAAATAGAGAAACCAAAGCCAAAAGTTGCACCACAACAAGCCCTACACTCAGTAAAAATCCCAGGTTCAGAAACGAGAGGAGATTAACCCAACAATCAAAAGAAAAACAGTTTCGCAACCATTTTCGCACCAGTCAACAAACCCTGCTTTAGAAATTCACAAAAAATTGTATACCTAACCAAATTACTTGATTCCAACTCCAATCCCTTCTTAACTTAAACGTCTAGCTCCTGTAAAAGACCCAAAGCCACCCAAGGTGTTCAACATGCCCAGAAAATTAAATGAAGACAGCCACCCGCAGATTCGCGCATCCAGGAAACAGCCAGTATTCAAAAATTCATAACTAATTGTATGATTATCGGTTTTTCATGATCTTGGTACCGAAATCTTTGTATTGAAACTTACTTTAACTGTTATGAAGACTTTAAAAATTGATTCCAAGCAGAAGGGCTCCCAAATGACAGATTTCCAAAACCCACGAAATTTTCAGCACAGACCAGATTTGTTTAAGACTCAAAATAAATGATCAAGCTTGATTCTTGTGCATTAAACCAACACTTAAACATGTAAAGAAGGCAGGAGATCCCTACCTCGAACGCTAGAAGCAAGCCCGAACATGGAGGAAACCTCAAAGTGCTCCGATCATGATTCTTCTTGGATCGATAGCAAGATCTCGTCGCGTAGAACAACTTTAGTACTTGGGATTTTTCCGAAATCTCATTCTAAGGCGATGAAATCGAAGAGAGAAGTTTGGAGGAGAGGTGAGAGGGAGAGAAAGAGAGTCGGCCGGGAGAGTAGAGAGAGAGAGAGAGAGAGAAAAGAATTTTACTTCTCTACACCCCACCCCACCTATTTATACTAGCACCAACACCAATCACACTCACACCCCTCCACTAACAACCTTACCACATTGACCCCAAATCTCCTATTCACATCATATTTCGCATTTCATTGTATAATCTCTCATTAAAATTATTAAAATAAAATACGGGTCTCTACAAGATGGCTAGGGATGTGGTTGCCTTGTTTCATTGTATGAGACTTTCCCTCTGTTTCTCGTTTGGTTGCTTTTATAAAATGGCTAATTCACCCCAAAAAAAAAAAAACTGAGTTGTTTACATGAGGCTACTAGGGCTTGATAACAATGGTTTTTGATTGCTGTCTTTGTCATGCCCCGCCTCGGAACGACACCCAAAGTGGGCCTGAACCGACACGACCACGTGGCATTCCACACCAAATAACAACAACTAAACAACAAACCATACACAAAACAGAGTAAAACCCTAGCGGAAGACTTAACATTATTATAAACAAGGTGTCAACAACTTTACGAACTTACATAGAACAAAAGTTGATGCCTCTTATCCCAACACAAGTAATTAAATTAACGGAGTTTCCCACATAATTAAAAACTTGAAGTCATAAAGTACTTGACAACATTAGTCACAAAATGAGTTTAACAAAAATCAGAGTTTGACCGATAGACAACCAACTCGACCACAAACACCAACACTTGATACTATCCAAGTGTCCCCAAAATGCCGACCGGTAGTGGACCAACTCTACGACCACCTGTGACTTGGCAATCCAAAAGGAAAACCAGTGTGTGTGAGATATAAAATACATTCAATAAAATACTACAACACCCGAAGGAATATCTCACTTGAATGTAGTTCGCCCAAACTCAACTTATGTACTTAGAGACAACACACATATAATCACAACATATGTGGTGGCACGTCTGCCATAATCCCATATACCCCAGGAATGGTGTCCCACACATCATGCTCCCAACTACTGTTAATTAGGCAGCATGGCTTACGACATGATGTGCCTCACACACAATCCTTCGGCGGTATAATCAACATCCAACAAACAATCATAACACTAGCTAAATTCCAAATAGCATGATACACAACCACCACCATGTAATACCTTATTGAACATAACCATATCAAACACACTCACCTTTGTGTCGACCGAAGTATGCCAAATTAAGGTTTCGGCACATCCCGAATGACCGGCTCTTTACCTAGCCACAAGTTAATTCATATTAGTTACATATTCAACAAATACTCGGTACAAGACTATAAAGCTAACAAGAAGCTAATCAACATCTAACGAATACAAATACGTCCAAGTCAATAACTAGAAGTGTCCCACAATAAGTGTGGAACTCAAACACCACTCAATTCTCTAGAAAGATAACATATTCCACAATCAATCTGTCTTCGAATGATCATAACATTTTTTAGGTTTAGAGTTAGATCATGATACCACCACCATTAGAAAGTACACTTCCGGTACATAAATTTTGATATAAAGTTTGTTAAAAACGAAGTCCTGATGACAAAGTTATGCTTATCCGAAGTTACACAATAACCTATCCAAAATCACAGATTCTGCATGTCTATCAACTTCAAATCAAAAACTGATTTAATCGGGTACAAACTAAACCACAACCTTCACATATTCCGAAAGAAATACGAGTCTAGTTTCAGAATCAACAACCCGTGTGTTAATCCGATACCCGAGCTAAAAGATATGACCAATTTCCCAAAATGTGTCAATGCAGCAAATACAAAACTCAGCAGAGACACACCAGCTTATAAAATCCACCAAACTTAGAATATGCAGCTAATAAATCCCAAATTTGGTACACACTATTACCACACTAACGTTTATCCCTGATTTTTCCTAGATTTTACAAAGTAAGGGAACATAGTTAAAATCACCTCCAAACCAGGAATTCTATGCAGTGAAGCACAATTTCCAGCAGAACAGTCTGTGTTCGAAAATTCATTAAAAATCCAATACTTAATACTTTTTAGTAATTCCAATGCTAAAACATCACAAACTTATCAATCTTTTAGACTCATAAGGACCTATAGTCAGGAGGATCGCTTAACTATAAAAAAATTGATAAAAGACGCAACTCTGTAAGCTGTCTGCTAAAAAATAGGACCCTGACCACAGTTTGGTTTACGGTTTTTATCTTTTTCCATATTTCTCAAAAAATTCTGAAAATTTAACACAATATAATAGACACACTAATGAACCCTTAGTAAAAATACCTAAAATTAACAAGTTTTCTAGTTACCTTGAATAATTTCGTGAAGAATAGACCCTCCTCATTTTTCTCTTCTTCTTTCTCTTCTCCTCTTCTCAACCGTCTCTCTCTCTATTCACGTACGGGAGATAAGTACGGGTAGACGTATCTCCCTAGGTTATTTGTAAACCTATAGAAAGATTATTGTGTGCACGTGAGACCTATTGTTAACTTATGTTCTCATCGCAAATCACCCACAAAGCCCTCGCAAGTTCAATTGTTTACAGTTTTTAACTCCTAAAACATATATTTCAATTAAAAGTAATTGAAAAACCGAAATATCCGGGGCGAGTATTACAGTCTTTTTTGGGAAGAAGTGAAGTAGAATATGGTCCCAAACTATAATCTCACAGACGAAGCAGTTGAGATACCCTGTCCCCCTATCTCAGACTCTCTCTTAGTTACCCGATTCACAATACGGAAAGTCTACGCCCACCCCTCTCTTTTACCCCTCACCTCTCCGCATTCAATCTCACCATCCAAAAGTGTTTTGAAAGATCCGGAAACTCTTCCCGGAAGAGTTTGTTAAAAATCCGGACCATTGATTGCCGAGACAGACACTAAGATTGAGAGAGTGGTGAAACCATACGATGGGCGCAGCATGGTTGAGGAATGCATCGTTGTGTGGCTGTAGCCTGCAAGAATGCAAGACGCAACCAGCAGGCGGACAAGGGGTAGAAAGCCATTTGAAGCTCAGAACTTGAGGTTGGAGATACCAAAAAGAAGCAAAACATTTCAAGACATCCTTCCATGTTGTAAACCAAAGTCCATTTAAGTATAAATACTTTTCTGAAATTCAGTTTGAAATGGAACGAGATGTAAAAGTGAGTTGAGGTAAGCTGAACATTTCTTTTTATACAATGATTTAAGTGTCAGGAAAAAACTATTCCTGTGGTAGCTATGCAAATTGATACATGACATTTCCGACACACTCACGGAGGACCAAAGAAGAAAATAAATCTGCAACCCACCTCATCGTAGTGGTAGCATCTAAATGTGCAAATCTTGTAGCAGAAGTAGGGTTGGTCATATCGTCTGCAAGCAGGCACATAAACTGCAACCTCATGATGATGTCAAATTTTTTTCACTGGTCTTCCTACGAAAGGGTGACAACAGAGAGAAGCTGCAGGAAGCTGTAACCAATGGAAGAAAATCAGGACAGAAAAACAAGACAAGTCTCGGAGTGGAAGCAGAGTAGCAATCACTTACGTTTTTGGGAAGTAGCTTCTTCATCTTGAGAGATTTGATTCCTCAATGTATGAACTGAGTACAAGAAAAGAACCATTAATACAAGGTCAGCTTGCAAACTAGGTACAACGTAATATGAATAATGGCAACCTCAGAACCATCAGTGCAATGTCAGCTTGCAAACTAGGTATGACGTGATACGATTTAAGGTAACCTAAGAACCATTAATACAAGGTCAGCTTGCAAACTAGGTATGGCATAGTGTTATACGGTTCTAGGGAACCTCAAAACTGATTGAAACTACCATATACTAATACATCAAAAGCTTACCTATGCTTCTAAACCAGTGACAGATGGAGAAAATGCACAACTTAATTGAGTTGAAAGTAAAAAATCACTGACATTGACTGAAAACCAAAAAATTACTGTTTCTTAAGTTTATTTCTTGGCAAGCTAACTTCATTCTTGTTTTAAGAAAATGAAACAAGGATTGTTTAATATCTTTCATAGTATAAACTCATCTCAAGTCCCATGTTTAAGTACAATAGACTATTCAATTATCATGCAGTATCATAATGATACTCTTGACATAAAAAAAGCAACCAAAATGGGCATCTTCACGCCGATTTTCAACTCTCCTTTCCCCTCAAGCGAAGAAGTAGACATTGCATCAACAAAATGAGGTGGTAGTGGCATTTTGGTAAATAAATACATGCTGTTGATCCTCAATTTTGAAGCAGCAGATGTAATGGGCCACATCTTATCAAATGATAAATACTTTTTTTTTTTGACAAGAAATGATAAATTCTATAAATGTATTAATATCACTATTGCACTACTCTTTTGTCTTATCCTTTTTTTTACGCTTTATGTAGGGTTCTTTGTGCCCAAAATTAATGAAGCATATCTTCAAGTTAATTTACCAAAAACCGGCCACGAACATAGAATACATCAAAGGAAAGCATATACACCATTCAACTCAAATAAGCTCCTTGAAGTGGAAGATAGAATCATGACTTGTGGACAGTTTGCATTTTGAAAATTCTATCACCTACTGTTGATAAACTACATGCTATCTTCGCATAGCTATGCGTAGTATATCCCCAAACATATGGAGCAAAATCCGGCTTTTTTATATACTATCTTGCAAGAAACAAGTGCAAAAATTAATAAAGAAACGCATATTACCTTCACTAGAAGAAGCTGCATTTGTTACATTGCCATCTAACTCTGAACCGTCAACACTTGCATTATCTGATTCAACACTGTGCTCACATGCAACTGAACTATGGTTCTTCTTAGCAAACATCAAGAGTTGTTTAAAGCCTTTCGGTGATTCCTTCACCTGAACCTTGGCCAGGGATTCAGGAATCATTGCTAATTTCAGGTCTTCAAAGCCAGAAACTTGTGCTTTAAAACCCATCGTCTCCGTCTCTAATCTTGTTGAAGGTGTTTTTCCATTTTCTGGATTTGCAGTGCATGGGTCTTCTAAAGAAGAGAGCCGAGCGTAAGGGGCTTGATAGGGTTTTCCAGATGTACGGACACTTGACGAGTTCTATGCTTCCTTCTCTGCAGATGTTACCTGACAAACAAATGCCATATCTTAGATTAACAAGAAAAATTGATAGCTTCCAATACACTGAGTTCATGAAAAATTTCCTCTTTCTCATAACCAAGACCAGAGAAATTGTATTAGTGGAATGAGATTAACTTGCTCCCGTAAGCCGATTCAGTACAACAAACAAATTGAAATATGCTATCACAATTAAAGACAAGCTCAAATAGCGCCTATTAATAGTAAAATTAACAAATCTTCAAAATATTTTAGCAGATTTTGGGTACACCAACTTTCAAAATTACAACCAGAATCTAGGACACTGCAATATGGAGGACCAACATTAGCTGTCAAATAACCTTAGGTTTAAGGTTATTTACAAATGTAATTGATCCATTTAATCATTTGTTCATACAATAGCAGTAAGTGCTTCCTTATCAAAACTCTACTATACTATTACTTTCAAAAAATAATGGAGGCCACTCGTTGACTACTAAAAACATGGCCTAGAGGTTGTACGTTCGAACGAAAGAGCAGCCACTTTGTGCAAGTAATACTAAAGGTGACATTTGTGCCTAATCTACCCCAATCCAGATTCCAATTAAACTGGATCTCCTTTTTCTATTACATTCGAACATTTTCCTCATATGGTACATAGATCTTGGTGCCCAATAAGTTTCAATTTACTTGGCTTCACTTGGTCTAGGTTGTTATATGCAGACCTCATAAGTTTCAGTATGTATGGACCATAAAAAAAGTTTTGATTTTTCCAAAATCCTACCATATGAAACTTGGGTTGCTCTTGTATTTGACTTTGAACAGCTTCAATCACAAGTCCCTCCATGGGTGAAGCTGGTGCGTGAATAGTAGCATATTCTAATATCATGTCATTTTTCTCTACTTTGCCATGACTGCCATAGTGTTCTTTTTGAACACCCATATTTTCTTCTGATGAATGCACAATTGGAAGAGGGGGCTTCTCACACTCGAGCATCACAATTGTCTTGTCAATGACAGGATTGTCATCCACCTCACTCTGGTGCGTGCGTTTGTCAATTTTCCTATCTAATTTAGTACTGGAGGATGTTACAGAAGACTTGATCGCCTTCACTTCCTGTGTCATCTCTTTGGGTGCTGATTTGTTCTAGCCTATATCAGATGACTCTTTCAAATAGTCATCTGGAAAAACATTGAACAAGTTTAAAAAAACAAAGAAAACAAGATGCTATGCCAATTCCATGTACAAAACTAGTTCTATTCATTGCTTCCGAAGGGAATGCTCAAGAACTAACCTTAATCATTGACCCAATACGTCCAACTCCATTACTCTTTGTTCCCACCACCGCTTTTCCAAACCGTTTACCACTGGTCCATTTGACCCCAAAATCGCTAACAAGAACCATTCT
>BPLS01012481.1:442-16724 GCA_019656275.1 Rhododendron kiyosumense | reverse complement strand
CAAGTATGCCAATCTTCTGCAATTTAGCAAGTCCTTTTAAAAACCTCGGCTAAAAACCTATATAGAGGTCGGTCATGCAAAGGTCATTGGTGCAATGATTCCAATGATGCTATAAAGATCAGCATGAGATTTGGTATGCATACCCAGGCAATTAATGCAAGATTTCTTTCAAGATTTGTTGACGGGCTCTTTACCCCTAACCTCAGAGTGCATGAGTACACATCTATTTACACATCTATGCTGATCTTTATAGATGTGTACATATTGGATGTATAATAATCAGTGTCGGCTCATATATTTTGGAGGCCTGAAGTAAATTTTGTATATTGAGTCTTTTCAAATTCATGATTTCTTTTAAAAATGATAGAAGTACAAAAAATCAAACTAAAAGAATATAATTATGACAATATAAATTTAAAAAAATATGCTTGCAATTATGGAGATGCATGAGAGTCAAATCACACACTCACAATAGCATGACAATATTATGCGCCTACTAAACCAAGTATCTAGTTTGTATTTTTATTTAGAAACATTCTATATTAATACGTAAGTTACATTACAATGAGATCTCAATTTTGGACCAAAATTCGGGGGCCGAAAGCAGTTGCTTCCCCCGTCTATACCATAAGCCGGCCCTGAGAATAATATATGCGGGCTTCACCTTTGTTGTGAGTGTGTAAATGAGTGTGTGTGAGTGTGAAGGAAGAATAATTTTTCTTTTTTTTGATCGCCCATGAGTACACTACTCATTGGGCACTGACTTTCCTCCTGCAGTTTCAGTTCACTCTATAGCTTCAGAATTAATGAAGTAGCAAGTCAGTATCATGTCTGACACCCACATATGTCAACCATATATATCACCTTTGATTTTTCATGATTAAAACCAGAGATATTGCAACTCAAAAAGATTAGCGAGCATTGTAAACCACCAACCCAACAATTCCTCTTTCTGCAACGCATTTTCCTCAAGATCCTTAATTAGACCCTATTCCACTAACAACTTTTTACATTTTTTTGGATTTTTGTCTTTATTTGAATTTTTTTTCTGCATTTGTTAACTATATGCCTCACTTTTTTGGTTTTTTGATTCGTCTCGTCAATACGAATTTGAAAACTAATTTCATTTTACTTTTATCCAAATATGTTAGGAAATTAGACCCCATTCCACGAACAACTTTTTACACTTTTTTGGATTTTTGTCCCTATTTGATTTTTTTCTGCATTTGTTACCTATATGCCTCACTTTTTTGGTTTTTTGATTCGTCTCGTCAATACGAATTTGAAAACTAATTTCCTTTTACTTTTATCCAAATATGTTAGGAAATTAGACCCCATTCCACTAACTTTTTACACTTTTTTGGATTTTTGTCCCTATTTGATTTTTTTCAGCATTTGTTAGTTATATGCCTCACTTTTTTGGTTTTTCGATTCGTCTCGTCAAGACGAATCCGAAAACTAATTTCCTTTTACTTTTATCCAAATATGTTGGGAAATAACCACTTTATAGCAAAACGAAATCTACTTTATGACCTTTTTTTTTTAAACCTAAAAGTGGTTATCTCCTAAAATGTTTGGGTAAAAGTAAAAAAATATAAATTTTCGATTCATCTTAACGAGAGGAATTAATAAGTCACAAATTTGGCGCAAAATCGACAAATGTGGAAAACAATTCAAATAAAGACAAGCAGAACTTTTTCTAAAAGTTCTAAAAGTTTTAGTAGAACAAGGTCTTAACCAAGTAATCAATGGCAGATTTCATTCAAGATTTGATTATATTCTACCCATGCCAACCCATGCAAATTTACCCCCCTACGTTTTTTTTTTTGGTGTCTCATAAAATCAACAAAAGATTTAGAGCATACACCCCCAAGATCAATGAAAGATTCCTTCCTAGATTTGTTGAACATTCTCCTGCCAACTCAAGCTGGCCTCATTCAATTCGCCAATTCACGCCAGCTCACGAACAGAGCAAAGTACCCAAAGAGACCAATAAATATATAGTACATCTCATCGAATCCCCAAGAGATTATAAGTAGGATTTCTGCGGATTCTTACCGATTCTGTTTGGGGAGACATACCAAAGCGATGCAGGACTTTACCAAACCACCCCTATACGAACTATCCTAACATGAGACTCAAGGAAGGAAAAAAGGACATGGAAGGAAATCTCAGGAAGTCCAAAAACCTATTAAAGTAAAATTTAAATCAATACAATCTACACACCCATATCTGCGGGATCCACCACCTGCAGCATGAGAATCTACCAAAACACCGTTCGACAGCTCTCCAACCTTGCACACTAACTATCAACATACAAGGACTTTTTGGAAATTCCATCAGAATGGCTTCGTCGCTTACACAAAACAAGCCAATCCTCCTTTAGAGAGCCAAGGAGGGATTGGAGCACAACTGAACCAGTCAAACATCTAAATGCACCATCAACCTGGGATTCCAATCAAATGTTGGTCAAGGTCACTGGCGGTAAGTCTCATTAGGTCACATTATTTACAACAACCATTACATAATCCACAATTCTTAATTACTTGGTTCATAAATGTGCACCTAATTGGGTAACAGCATGCACGCCCTATCTATTTCGACAAATCAGCAGCGAATATCGATTCTGCAGGAAAATAACCCTGGCCAATTGGTCTACAATGGTATTCCTTCTTCAATTTAAATAATGCCTAATCAAACCACAAATACTTGAATTGTTATTGACTCCTTTACGTTGTAATTTTGATTCATTCATATAAATGAACTCTTCTGCATTTAAGAACTATCCCCATAGCTCCAAGAGTTAGCATACGTTGAAGGTCTCAACCAATTTACTATCAAAAGCAAAGGACAAGCCTGGTATATCTTGTACGCCGATGGCCGCTTACAAGTCTCGAATTGGGAATCTTTTGTGATTGCTCATAATTTCAGGGAAAACGATACGCTTGTTTTTAGCATGGATGTTGATCTAAATTTGATAGCAATGGTGTTTGATCAAGATGGATGCGAGCGTACATTTTACTGGTATACCAACATTGAAGATAATGCAACATCCTTCAACCAAGAAGTGCAGTAACTAAACGGCTCATTGCTAAGATCCCAGCATCCACAAAATTGTTCTATTCGTAATAGAACACTAAATAAAGCAAACCCTAAGATATTCTAGTTATTCTGAACATCTGAAGCCACTATTAAGCTATTCCTAGCCGTAACAACCCATATTTTCAGGCATGTATTGATGTACCCCTGTAGTGCTGTGAGGGTATTAATATTGTACCTTTATCAACTAATCTAAACACTTCATTACTACAAATTTGCTTTGTTTCATTTTCATGCTTTCACATCTTTTGGAATAACACAATTGCACTAAGAACACTCAACAACCTATTTTTCTTCATTGTCTATATTGAATAGCAAAATAGCACATATTCAGTTTTCTCTCAGATACAATAACTAAATATCAAGGGAAGCTCTATGATAGCACCTAATGGCCTGTTTGGATGGAGTATTGTGAATGAGTGTTGTGATATACCCCCTTTAGTACCTGGGTCCCAACCCAACACGCCGTTTCCCAAGTTCAAATGCAGGGGGTTGTCTTTACCCCTCTTTGACAACACCAACTAAGACCAACTGAGGGGTTCTTAGCGATGGGTAGGGTTGTTGTGGAATCCCTTCTAATCCATCTCCATTTTGGATGATTGTACCCTTCGTAATCTCCCTTTTTCACCCCAAAGTACAACTAAATATCTTAGGACTAACTAACGAGAGCTCTAAAACCAGGAATTAATTAGGACCTTTTAGGAAAAAATGATTAGAAGAATAGGATGTTCGTACTGGTTTAAACAGATTGAAAATTAAAGCACTTTATTTTTTAATATACAAATTGTAGGTTGTCAAATAAAATGTTCCAAATTTTAATTCGTTTGAATATGTGGATAGATTTCATTTTTCTAATCAGTTAATTCTAAAGGGTTATAATTAGTTTTTGCCCTTAGGACTCTTATTTATTAGCCTTAAGAAAGTTGTATAACCAAAATATCTTAGGCATAATCAACAAGAGTTCTAAAGTTTAAATTTATTTATCACCTTTTAGACTTAAATGATCAGGGAAAATGAAATTTGCCCATCCATTCTAACGGATGGAATTTTGGAACAGCTTTTTTTTTCTCAGCTTTCTTCCGAATCAAGCTTTGTACTTTTTCCCTTATTTCTATCCATTGCAACTTAAGAAAAGAACGTATTTATTCTAATTATAATGGAACTTTTAAATTTTGTCATATAACACTGCATAAGGACAAGAAGTCATTTAACATTTTTTTAGACCAAGTACCATTTAAAACCCCTTCCATAGATATTATTACATCAATGTGAACCATCATTTATTAACCAATATCCCCTAATTCAATCCCACCTTGTTACATATCGCCTTCTTATAAATATATATTATATCAAGTTTTTACTCTCCATTCTTACAACCCATTACAATTGACCTCAGACGATACCAATTTCATCGAACCATACGTGCACCATTCTATCAACCTTTACATCAGTAAAGCATACCATTAGAACTTCACTACCTTCAATCACATTGAAGATCCAAAATCACTTTACTATTCTATCATCACAGGTCTTGTGTCACATAATCTATATGGATATCTATGATTGGCTTGCGGGTATGTTTGATGTTCCTTGTGACGTAATGTTTAAGTTCAAAGGGCAAACCTGCTAAAGTTGAACATAAACGTGTGTGCGATTTAATGCCTTTCTTATAATTGCTTGACTAAACATAAATATTTATTTCTCTTTAGCCAGGCAATTATAGCTTATGCAACACAGGACCTGGCCATACAACACAAACGGTGATGCAACTAAATGAGAGATTATTATTTATTTAAGACCAACACAATAGTAATTGTAATACATAAACAACTAACAACACCTAATTAACTGGCAACCCCTACAACACTGGATGAAACCACGAAGATTGCATACTCAATTATTATCAATTAAGCATATCCTAACCATTCACCAACAAGTAGCACAACCATACAAAATCTAATTAAACATTAATACAACCTCATACATGCGGAATTCACTAACTATTCTACACCAAATTTGCTAAATTCTCAGTTGTCTCCTCCATCAGTTCATTACCAATGGCGCTCACAATTGCCCCATCCCCTTCATCAACTACACTCTCAACTGCCATGTACTCCTGAATTTTATCATCGAGGTACTTCGTCATAGGTAATTCTTGCGCCTCCGCTAGAACTTCTTTCAACAGCCGACATCCATCCCTTGTTTCCTGTAATCGGCGCAACACAACACACAATTCTAGCTTAAGCTGCCGGTAAAGGCCCCAAACCGAGCCCTCACTTGCTGCAGTATCAAGCAGCATTTCTTCCTCAGGTAAAGTTGGTATTTGCGAAACATGTGACGGCCAGCTGGTGCTGTTCGAGAACCCCCCCTCCTTGCATCCTCGATACCTTGTCGAGCAACTCACCTCAACCAGAAGATTAAGGAACCAATCTGCTATGAGCTTGTTGGAGTTTAAACCCGAACAAAACTTAACTGGACCTATAAATAATAAGCCCAAAATCTTAGGTATATGACTACCCTTAACTTCAGCATAATATAACAATAATTAATAACCTACTACACACGGTGCAGGTAAGAGATTTCGTTCACCATTGGACCTCACATGCCAGCCAATGAAGCACACAAAGGTCACCATTCAATGATCACAACGATATTCTGGACATAACTATACAATTATGCAGGTACACCCCAGCAATCAATGCTAAGTTTCTAGTTACTCTGCTAATCAAATTCAAAACACTCCCTCTGCGCATGGTAGTACACAAGAATGATGGTAAAATCATTCCCATGATGTCATGAATATAACTATAAGATTTTGCAAGTACACCAATGCATTAACTTTAAGATGTCTTACCACTATATTTCCATTTATTCCCTCCAGGCAGAGTAGTACACAAGAATAATGGTATAATAATTCCATGATGTCATGAATATCATCAAAAGATTTTCTAGGTAAATCCAACCATTAAATGCAGATTTTCTTCCAAATCTTTCCAAACATTCCCTCTCCTAACTCATACCAGTTGAGCTGTTATCCATCATTGCAATGATTGGCAACACATTGCAGGTACACCCCAGCAATCAATGCTAAATTTCTGCATACTCTGCCAATTCAAAACACTTCCTCTACGCATCATAGTAAACAAGAATGATTGCCGAATGATTTCCATGATGTCATGAATATGGCTATAAAATTTTGCAAGTACACCCATGCATTAAATTCAGGATATTTTGCCACTATTTCCGAACATTCCCTCCCACCATAGTAATACACAAGAATGATGGTATAATAATTGCCATGATGTCATGAATATCATTATAAGATTTTCTAGGTACATCGATCCATTAAATGCAAAATTTCTTCCATCTCTTTCCAGACATTCCCTCTCCTAACAGCTCTGTTCAGCTATTATCCATCACTGCAATAATTGGCAACACATAGCCAATCCAGCCAGCCACAAAAATCAATGTTTCAAAGTAGAATTCAAACTCTGATGCTTCAAATTGCATATTTCAACCGAATGTTTGTTCTTTTCCTCAACCAATATATAAGAAACCATGCAACTCGATAGCTTGGAAGCATGTGCTGTAAGCACATCTAATTAATAAACCAACAAACAAAGCCAGAGCTGTCAATGTCCAAGTGCAACCATGCTAACGCTGTCAATAACCCAAACAAACAACTTTATGCCTATCGATAAATAGCAGAATATTTAACAATTATTTCAAGCGGACTATTATTCTTTTCCCTCAAAACTTGATAAATAGCAGAATATTTAACAATTAAACAAGCAGTAATGAACTGAACCAGAAGTCCTTACGCTGGATAATAGCTCTGCAAAAGATCTTCTCCAGAGTTTCCCCAACGATTCCACGCAACCTCAGCAAACAGATTTACCCTGCCAATACCCTGCCAAACTGCACTGAACAAACAAAATCTCTTTTGGGACAACAAAACCAATCGAACAGCAACATTACCAAATCACCCCCACCAAAGAACGAGAAACCTGATCCAAAGAAAGGCAGCAGAAGATCTTCTCTAGATTTCCCCATCAAATCTATCCAACCTCAGCAAACAGATTTACCCTACCAATACCCTGTCAAACTGCATTGAACCAACAGATTCTCCTCTGGGATGCACTGAACAAAGAGATTCTCCTTTGGGACAACGAAACCAATCCAACAGCAACATTACCAAATCACCCCCATCAAAGAAGGCAAAGTCTCATCCAAAGAAAGGAAAATGGGACATGGAAGGAAAACACGTAAAGTCCGAAAACCCATTAAAGTAAAAAAAAATAAACCAGAATCTTGCCACCCCAATCCGTGTGGGCCACCACTCATAACAAGCCAAACGACAAGAATAACCCTGTCTACTAAGCAATCCAAATTGACAACTTCACAAGCACATCAGGACAATCCCGGCAACTAAGAAAATTCATCGCTTACACGTACAGACAAATGTCAATCCTCCTTTTGTGGCCCGGGGTTGATAAAGTAACAAAGTTTGGTAGTTTGGTGGATATGCAATCAGGCTGGCTATTCCCTGCCCCATATCCATTGACCCGTTTCTCGTATTGACTAAACGGTTTTTTTTTTTTTGGTATTCAGCACTAGTTTGTCCACAACTTGAACACAAGTCATTTATCCTAACTAAAGGGTTGATAATTTTCCAAGTCTGAGATTATTTAATACTAGTTACGTCAGCAAAATGTCCCCTGGAAAATAAAAATTTCTGGTGAAGGCAAATTCAAGCATTGCAAAATCAATCCTGGGATTACTTGCTTCCAGCCGCCTGTTGAAAACCATAATTAAGTCGACGAGCAAAGCACTTCCATCGCTGGTATTTTTTTTAAGGGTAAATTGAGTAGGAGGACATACTATAAGGGTTTTTACCATGATAAGGACATAAATATTTTTCTCTAAAGTCTAAAGGACATTATATCCTTGATTTACAAATAACCCCTCCCAAAGTTGAACCAAAGTTGACCGGCGTTGACTGACATTGACTGGAGTTGACCGGCGTTGACCAATGTTTTCCGTTGTTGAAAGTGCCTAAAACCCTAGGGTACCCTATGAAAGTGCATAAAATCTTAAGGTACCCTATGTGTGAAAGTGCCTAAAATCCTAAGGTACCCTATGAAAGTGTTTAAACCACTAAAACCCTATTACAGGAAAATGAATCCTAAAACCTTAAAAAAATGCCTAAAACCCTAGGGTACCCTATGAAAGTACCTAAAATTTTAGGGTACCCTATATATGAAAGTGTCTAAAACCCTAAGGTACC
This sequence comes from Rhododendron kiyosumense, assembly GCA_019656275.1. Taxonomy (NCBI): domain Eukaryota; kingdom Viridiplantae; phylum Streptophyta; class Magnoliopsida; order Ericales; family Ericaceae; genus Rhododendron; species Rhododendron kiyosumense. The sequence goes on along the minus strand of BPLS01012481.1, from coordinate 8,338 downwards.
CTATGAAAGTGCCTAAACCGCTAAAATCCTATAATAGGAAAATGAACCCTAAAACCCTATAAAAGTGCCTAAAACCTTAAGGTACCCTATGAAAGTGCTTAAAATCCTAGGGTACCCTATGAAAGTGCAACAAGATCGAAAAACACGAAAAATACATATTTTGTGTTAGCCAAACAAGGCCCTTGTCTCATTTAAGATCATTTAAATGAAAAAAAATATTTTTTGTGTTAGCCAAACAAGGCCCTTGTCTCATTAAAGGCAATTTGGTCTTTTCACAGATCTTAAACTCTAAAATATTTTCATTAATGGACTTTACACATTACTGAAACTTAAGCTGGACTAAATATATTTTGGGACCTCTTCTTTTGGACTTTAGACCAATTTGCTATTTTTTTTTTAACAACTTGGTTTTGAGTCGGCTCTTGTGTACTCATTGACATCTTCCATACGTATCCGTGGTGCCTTAAGTCTTGACAGGTACGTGGTCTCTTGGCCCTTAACCAGGCGTATATCTAGTAGTTAGTAAACTCACTAGTTGTTTCGCTAATGGTGTCCTAATCCTGGGAATTGTCTCCCTCTCGATTCTCTTAGGCCTTAGCGCTCTTTATTCCACTCTTCTTTCCAGATACATCATCCGCATTCCCTGTCGTACGGCACACCTCATACTATTTATTTTGCCCATCGTGTTAGCCTCTGAAAGTTACCGCGAAGATGAGGAAGCCTGACTTGCGCTTAGTATTACTGGTCTCTACTTTTTGCCATTCTCTTGTGTCGAGCAATTAGTATAAATCTTGTCTAGCTCTTTGGGGTTTACTTAATGATTTTGCTGGATGTTTCTCATCCGAGCTAAATTATTGTACTACTAGTGCTTATCTGTGCCTAGAGCACTACCCACTCCGATTGAAATTGGAATTTCCCTTTGAATCTTGATAGTGGGGCGTTTTTGTAATATATTTGTAAGAATGTGGATGTTTTCTCAAGAGAGTTAAGGAGCACATATCAACCATTAGATCAAATAAATCATAGCTCTTCTAACAACATGTGTTTGTATGGGGCCCACGCCCTTGTATTTTATAACAGAGATGTAACACATATGTTCATATAAGGGGAATATTTTGAAAGGGACCTTCTTAATTTGACTGATAACTTTATTAATATTGCAAATTATAGTTTGTTCAGTTTGGGATTTCGGATTTTTTTTCTCTGCACACTGTCCCCAAAAAATGTTCTCCGGGTTATTACTCTCTATCTCTCTCCACTCAAAATCCAAATATCAAAACAAACAAGCGAGACTCGAGTTTACTGCATGGAGCCTTCATTGGCCGTAGAAATTGCAAGGAGCCTAGAGGCAATTGGTTCACCAGTCATGGTTGGGTCGTCTACTGATGAGTTAAATAAGTCATATAAACTTAAATATTTTGGAAATGTTCCAACAGTTTTTTGACCTTGTTTACGGCTAGTAGTAATTACCTTTTGCTAGTTATTGAACTCAACCTGTAAAACACTTTTTTTTTTTGGTTGATCTACAACCTGTGAACTTGTGAAGTACGTGATACTAAACATAACATGATACAAATCTAGAGCCTCAAATTTTCGATAGCCCTGCTTATATGAGGCTTGTTGCTTCATTCTTCTTGATAATTAATGGTTCACGCATATTTGTTTTCGGAAGAAAAATATGAAGTAAAAAAATGAATCAAAATGAAGTCAACTAATTGCTTGACTTGACTCTACTTTCATGTTGCATATTGTTGTAGGAAAACCTAGTGTGGAAATATAGTAATCGATTTTACTAATTTCTGAAAATTTACAATTGAATAGACTAGTACATGAATTGAAATTACAGAATATGAAGCATAAATATAAACTATAAGTATGGAACAATTAAGAATTTGCAAACCGAGATCCATTTTGTACAACAGTGCCCTTAAGACAAATTCACCGTCTCACCGGTGCTGGAGGTTGTATCGGTGTTTGTCTCTCAGGGTTGACTCGATTTCCACTCAACCGCCAGAGCACCGCCATAGACTGCCCGTCGAACCAACTAGTGTTTGTCCACTCTCTCTAGAAGCAGAAGGATTTCAAGGAGAAACTCTTTGGATTTCTTGGTGTCTTGAAACAAAGGAGCCGAACTCCTTTATATAAACGAGGAGGAGCCTTCTCATTGAATACAAGAATTCAATAGGGGGAGCCTGCCCATTCAATAGGGCCAATTCAATATTTCATCTTGAATATAGGGAATTGAATACGGGGAATTCAATTTCTGGAGAAAACTGCTACAGCCATTAATCCAGCAATTGGTTCCATAATCAAATCCTGGGTTTTATTCTGGGCATTCAACCCAATGTTAATTAGTCGCACACAACTGATTTCGAACCATCCAAATGCGAATAGTACAAATCCAATAAAGCACAATCAATTCCAAACCAATCTAGATTAGACCATAAACCACAAACCTCGAGCCACAGGTCGCGGGCCTACGAATCCTGAGTTCCGGCCCCGGTGTAATTTAGGTGTTTGGAGATGGTGCGCATGCACATCATTTGGCTTTTTCAATTCCCATAATGAGACAATTTCTCATTTATATCTTAGTGAAATTTGTTCACTGTTGTTGGGCCCACCTCACACGGTATGAATCCCACCAATTCTCTTCGGTAAAATTCCATTTTCCAACAATTGTCTTATGGAACTACAAACATGATTATAAGCCCCCAACTAACTTTCGTCCCTCTTTCCTCTACCCCTTGTTACCCGAAATTTCATCCACTTTATTGTGAACTCACCCCAGGTTTGAGTTCTATAATCATCCGTCCTTATTTAACTTTCGGTGGTATTCAAAGCTGCAAATGGGGAGGCCCCCCTCCTGCTCCCTCACATGGGAGACAGGACAAAAAACCCAACACTTTCTTCCTTCCTTTTTTCTCTTGTGCTTTTTACACGGTTTTGCTTTTCATCTACTCGTTTTACTGGTCTCTACTTTTTGCCATTCTCTTGTGTAGAGCAATTAGTATAAATCTTGTCTTGCACTTTGGGGTTTAATCAATGATTTTGCTGGATGTTTCTCGTCCTAGCTAAATTATTGTACTATGTAACACATATGTTTGTATAAGGGGAATCTTTTCAAAGGGAGCTTATTTGACTGATAACTTTATTAATATTGCAAATTATTTGGAGATTCAAGTTTACTGCAATGAACCTTGATCGGCAGTAGAAATTGAAAGCTGATTTTTTGCGTAGATATATTATTTTATAGGCCCTACAAAATGCACAATTTGAATTACCCAAAAAAATGCGTAAAGGGAACCCACAGGGATGTGGAAAACCCCCATTTTCCGGCTCATCCGGACAGAATTTACACTCATTGTCTTATGGTACTACAGAATTGATGATGAGCCCCCAACTAATATAACTTTCTTCCCTCTTTCCTCTACCCGATTTTCCCTCTACTTTTTATCTATTTATTTGTGTTTAATTTGTTACTATCTGCGGAGAGGTTGACTTTTGTTGACCTAGTTGTGAACTCCCCCAGGTGTGAGTTTTATGATCATCCATTCTTTTTTGGGAAAATGATGTCCCAGAACGTGTTTTGATAATTAATACCCACCAAGGACATGCTGATAATATTTGTTAATACTGGAAATGTCCTTGGCGGGTATTAATTATTAAAACACGTCTTTGGCCGTCATTTTCCCTTCTTTTTTTCCAGGTAACTTATCTACTTTACATTTTTTTTGCATTACATATGGGAATATTACACTCTTAAGAGCAAGTCCAATGGAGTTGTATAGCCATTTTCCATCTCCAATTATTGAACTCAATGCTCCAATGGGGATGGAAAATGGAATGAAAAATGGCAAAGATGGAAAAGGGGTAGTATATTTCCATCCTCATTTTCCATCAGTTGTTCTATAGTTCATATTTTCGTTTTCCAAAAAATAAAAGGAACTTGGAAATGTGGTCGCTGAGAAAGCTAACAAGTTTGTATTTCTGGTCATTGCAACATACTGTGAAATTGGCATTTTTGTTGGTACCCTAAATTTGATGGTATTTGCTTGGCCTTGCTTTGGTAATGGTTCCAATCACTTTCTGCTTCATCCACAGCCACCTCTCAACCCCACCTCCAGTCCTTCCATTTTCTTTACTCGGTTTCATTTGAATTATATATTGATGCTCTTTAATTTGGTGGGTGGGATCAAAACAAACCACACTCTCCTACCTCTTTCTTTCCTTTTCTCTAGTACTTCTTACACCGTTTTGCTTTTCATCTACTCGTTTTTTTTAGTTAATTTCATTTACTCACGTTGACTTAATAATTTTAGCACTGCAAGGGGCATGTATGATAGATACTCTTGGTCCTAGAATCCATTTACATCTCTCTTGAGTTTTGTTCAATGGCTGCCATAACATCCCAAGAAGCCTCTTCTTCAACTTCACCTAGTAGCTATGATGTGTTTTTGAGCTTCCGAGGGGAAGACACTCGAAAGTCTTTCACTGACCACCTCTACACAGCATTGAACGAAGATAGATTTCGCACCTTCAGAGATGATGATGGGATTGTAAGGGGAGAAAAGATCAAGTCAGAACTGCAAAAAGCAATTAGAGAGTCGAGGATGTCAATAGTTGTCTTGTCAAAGAACTATGCATCTTCAAGTTGGTGCCTTGATGAGCTTGTGATGATCCTCAAATGCAAGAGTACCTCTGGACAAGTGGTTCTTCCGGTTTTTTATGATGTGGATCCAACCGCAGTGAAGAAGCAAATGGGCAGTTTCGAAGAAGCATTTGCAAAACATGAAGGTAAAATTGAAGCAGAAAGTGGTGAAAGGAGAAAGGAATGGATGAGCAAGGTTGAAGAATGGAGGGCTGCACTCAGAGAAGTTGCGGTTTTAGCTGGGATGAACTTACAAAATACAGCTGATGGGTAATTTCCTCCCAAGTCCTTTTTCCTATTTACTATTCTAGAGTTGGAAAGCAGATTAATAGGAAAAAGAGTTCTGCTTTTTCAACAAATCATTGTCAAACACATTTATTCGAATATGTTGAACTCGTTAGTTTTTCAACAATGACAATAACAGAATTGTTTTATTCCATACTGCTTGAGAATTTGCAATTTACTTCAAGTCTGAGTTATCATTGCTATTGTGCTAATTTTTTCATCTTGATCGCAATCATTAGGCATGAATCGAGGTTTATAAAGAAAATTATCAACGTAGTTAGAGACAAACTAAGTCGCACAATCATGGACATCAGCCCCTATGCGATTGGAATACATTCTCGTGCAAGAGAAATTCAGTTTTGGTTGGAAGATGAATCAGCTGATGTTGGTGTAGCTGCAATTTGTGGGATGGGTGGAATAGGGAAGACAACCATCGCCAAGTACCTATATAATTTAAACTTCTCAAGATTTGATGGTAGCAGTTTCTTGGCAAATGTAAGAGAAATTTCAAAACAACAGGATGGTATACTTTGTTTACAAAGACAGCTTGTTTCAGATATTTTAAAGGGAAGGAAGGAGAAGATATCCAACGTTGATGGAGGTATTGTCAAGATTAAAGACGCCTTGCATTTCAAAAGGGTTCTTGTGATTCTTGACGATGTTGATGAACTAGAACAGTTATACGTGCTTGGAATGTGTGACAAAGTGCTTGGAATGTGTGATTGGCTATTTTCAGGGACTAAAATCATCATAACCACTAGGAATGAGCGCTTGGTTAGACCTCATAAAGTCTGCAAGGTGTACCGGATTGGAAAATTGGATTATTATGAGTCCCTTGTGCTCTTCAGTTTGCATGCCTTTGGACGAAGCCATCCTATTGATGATTTTGCCGACACCTCAAAGTTGGTGGTCAAACATTGTGAAGGGCTTCCGTTGGCAATTAAAGTTTTGGGATCTTCTCTATCTGGACAAAGCATTGGAGTATGGAGAAGTCAGTTAGAAAAATTGAAAGCAATCCCTGATAGCAAAATCCTTGCAAAACTCAAAATAAGTTATGATTCTTTACAAGATGACCACGATAGAAGTTTATTCCTCCATCTTGCTTGTTTCTTTGTTGGGAGCGATAAGGACTATACGATTACAATCATGGATGGATGTGAATTTCACCCAGTGGTAGGGATTCAAAATCTCATTGACAGATGTCTAGTAACAGTTGATTATTCCAACAAGGTGGTGATGCATAATTTGCTTCAAGAAATGGGAAGAGAAATAGTCCGTCAAGAATCACCCAATGAGCCAGGAGAACGTAGCAGATTGTGTACTCATAAAGATTCCTTTAATATTCTAAGACATAATGTTGTAAGAATTTCTCCTCATGTACATTTGTAGTTGTACATATAGGAGTTGCTTTGCTATTTACTTATCAATGTTCTCGACCCCCTCACCCTCTTTTTTTGCCAGGGCACAAGAAAAATTGAAGGACTCATTCTTGATATGAGTTTATTGAAGGCAAATAAGCCTGCCAGGACAGTGTTTGGTATCAATAGAAAACGCAATTTCGAAGAATTCTTGGACAACTCATTATTGTCAAAGGTAGGGAATTCGCTTAAGAGATTTCGTTCGGGCATCTTCTCCCAGAACTCGCTTGGCAATTCTCCATTAGATTCAAATGAAATAGCTTTGGAAACTAATGCATTTGCAAAAATGGAGAATCTAAAACTTCTTAAGCTTGGTCATGTACAAATAAGCGGAAGTTATGAAAACTTTCCGAAAAGAATAAGATGGCTGTATTGGCATGGCTTCCCATTTGAATCCATACCGAGTTATTTCCCCTTGGAGGCCCTGATAGCTCTTGAGATGCCTTATAGTAGCTTGAAGCATTTTTCGGCTGGAACTAAGGTACATTACATTGTCATTTTTCTCTTTTCTGATTGTTGAGGGAAATTGACAGAAGCATTACAATCTGACCTTTTCTCTTCGCGTTTGTCAGTTTCTCGAGTTATTGAAAATCCTTGATCTCAGTCACTCCCATAGCCTTGCAAGAATTCTCGACTTCATAGTACTTCCCAATCTTGAAAAACTGATACTTGAAGATTGTACAAGGTTGGTCGAGATTCACGAATCCGTTGGACACTTGGCAAGACTTGTTTTGTTAAATTTAAAAGATTGCAGCAATCTAAGGAAACTTCCAAGAAGCGTTGGTATGCTAAAATCTTTGGAAACACTCGACATCTCTGGTTGCTCAAATCTTGAGAATTTGCCAACTGAGATGGTGAATATGGATTCTCTAACAGTGCTACGAGCAGAAAATGTTACTGGCATAACTCGATCACCCGGTACAATTCAGAATGTCAAAGCCTGGTATTCGTTCATTTGGCTTTTGCCATTGGAGCCGAAAAGAAATCCTGAAACTTCATGGGCATCTTCTTTACCTCGGTCCTTGGTTAAACTACGTCTTGTGGGCTGCAATCTATCAGACGATGCTTTCCCTACAGATCTGAGCAACCTATCCTTTTTGCAGGAATTAGTTCTGAGCAATAACCCTATTACTAGCCTCCCAGATTGCATCAGAGGTCTTTCTCGACTTGAAATCCTTAGAGTAAACTCGTGCTCAAGGCTCCGGTCACTCGTTGTGCTGCAGGATTTAAAACGTTTGCAATTCATGTATTGTAGTTCGTTGGAGACGATAACACTTCGAGAAGAATTTTACATATCGGGCTACAGCTATGGTTTAACAAAATGGATGCCGCCTGGAATATTCTGGTATGGTTTGGTCCGCATGGAGGGCTCTGATTTGAATCGCATGCTGCTAGATTTTTCTGGTTCTTGCAAGTGGGAACCCCTAGGAGATGTTGATAAAGAGATAATAGATAATTTGGGCTTGTTCAACTTGGGATCCATGCAGAACCTAGAAGTTAGACTTACAATCCCCTTCTATATTGGATTGAGGCATTCTAACCAGG
>BPLS01012480.1:0-14720 GCA_019656275.1 Rhododendron kiyosumense | reverse complement strand
TGTACGGTAAAAAAAGAAGAAGGCTACTGGTAGTATTGGAACAATAGGCTATTGAAAGGAAAGAAAAGAGAAGTAGTCAAGCTGTGTACCAGTGTGCTTTTAGTTCAGCAGACTGCAAGGGTAGAGGTCGAGTTTTCGTCACATCCTCAAGTTTTAAGGTGAGATACTTATACTTTAGTTACGTGATTTTTCTTTATAAAAGTAGCATGATTTTATGTAGAGTAAAGATTATTATTTTATTTTAGATATGCCATGGGAAAAGATATGACAATTTTTTTTATGTTAAAGATTAGAAGCAGGTCAGACAAAGGTGATGACACTGTAAAGTTTAAGCTTAAAAAAAAAAAAAGAGAAAGCGGTCAAACAAAGGAGATGACCTATTGATGCATCCAGACAGTTGTCCCGAGTTTGGGGGACGCTTAAAAAGATACCATAACACAGAATGGAGTTATACGGACGGAAAGAATAAGGCCCTAGTGGCCAGTGACTTGATCATTTCACACAGCAAGAGGGGTCGCTCCCCTACAGAAAGATTAAGCTGTTGGATGAACATCATAAGATTATTTGTTTCAGATTATGCAAGCATTTATGTTAAAATTGTTTCCATGGTATAAAACATGCAACTTTTGTATTTGTATCTCACACGAGCATTCGGCTTATGAAAATTGATATTTTTTTCCCAGATAATGAAGAATAGGGACGGAGATGCTGCTACCCTGGGATATGCTTGTTGTACTTTTGTGTAGATATTGTAAAAATGTTATCTTTTCAGAAGACTTGGGTTTTGTAATAAGAGTTTTAGAAATAAAATAGTTATGTTTCTATTTCCAAATTTAATTATGAAAAAGAGGCCTGGATGAGCGTTAGATCTCATCGGCCGGTCACGATGACTCGACAAAATTTCTAGAATCGGGGTCGTGACAACTACGGCCTGATAATCTGTTGCAGGTGTGTGATGTACTGGGCCATGAGCTTGACAAGGCTGACATCTCTTGGAAAAACGTATACAATCCTCTAAGATAGTAGGCCAATAGTATCCATACCTTCGTATTAGCCACCTCATCTTGATACCGGACTGATGTGCTCCACAAATCCCCTCGTGGACTTCTGCCATTACCTTCATGGCTTCGGTATGGCATAAACACCTTAGCAACAGGTCATCTTCGAGGCCTTTCTTGTACAATTCTTCTCCAAGAAGAACATAGCTCGTCGCTCTTCTCTTGACCTTTCTGCTAGCCCCCATATGAGGCCGCTTCAAGTAAGCAATAATAGGATCACGCCAGTCCTCCTTACCCTCCTCTTCTTCTTCTACCGGAAGGTCTGAGGCAAATACTTCTAGGCCTAAACCCCTCCTCCTGACAGATGGGAGTAGCCTTTTTTGGACTATAATGGTCTTGTGAAGAGTCTCTGGCGATAGCTTCAGGCCTGTTGAGGCCTGAGCCAAACTGTTTGCCTCAGTATTCATACTTCTTGAGACATGTTTAACGATTACGTTGTCGAAGTCTTGAATTAACTGCATCGCTGCCATATAATAAGGGGCTAACTCCTCACTATAGCATTTAAACGTTCCCGCCAAATGGTTAATTACAAGGTTTGAATCTCCAATCACCCTTACTTCTCTGGCCTCAAGATCCCTAAGGATTTCAAGGCCTATTATCACTGCTTCGTACTCAGCTTGATTGTTTGTACATGGAAAATCAAATTGAAAAGATAGCTCTGTTCTCAGGCCTTGAGGAGAAATGATGATAACTCCACAGCCTGAGACCATTTGAGTTTTTGAGCCATCGAACAGAAGTGTCCAAGGTGTGAGTGAGATTTCAAATGCGCTCAGTCCTGTATCAGATTCTTCGCCGATATCCACGCAGGGATGATCAGCGAGAAAATCTGCCAATGCCTGGCCTTTGACAGCCTTTTGAGGGATGTATCGAAAACTGAACTCCATCAAGGCTAAAGGCCATTTACCTATTCGGCCTCGCATGATTGGCCGAGAAAGTAAGTACTTAATAAGGTCTGTTTGACTCATAATGTATACCACAACAGGAAGCATGTAGTGCCTCAATTTTATTGCTGCAAAGTACAAAGCAAGACATAATTTTTCAATAGGAGTATATCTCCTTTCACAAGGAGTTAACAGCCTACTCAAATAATACACAGCTTGCTCTTTCCCTTGCTCATTGTCTTGTGCTAAAAGGCAGCCAATAGAACTTTCTGCAGCGGAAATGTAGAGCTTCAAAGGCTTGTGCTTGATAGGAGGCATGAGGACTGAAGCGTTTGCCAAGTAGCCCTTGATCTCATCGAAGGCCTTCTGATGTTCGGCCTCCCAAACAAAAGTGTCGTGATCTTTCAACCTCAAGAGTTGAGAAAAGACCTGAACCTTTCCTGCTAGATTTGATATAAATCTTCTCAAAAAGTTGAGTGATCCCAAAAGCTTCTGTAGCTCATTCTTGGTTGTAGGAGGTTTAGCCTCCATGATGGCCCTGGCCTTATTCTTGTCGACCTCAATCCCTCTGTTGTGAACCAAGAACCCTAGGAACTTGCCTGCGGACACTCCGAAGGCACACTTTAAGGGGTTAACCTTCAAATCGAATTGCTGCATCCTCAAAAACGACCTCCTCAAGTGTTCCAAGTGTTCTTCATACGTTTGGGACTTGACCACTATATCATCGATGTATATCTCCATGAATCGGCCAATAAAGTCATGGAATATTGCATTCATTGCTCGCTGAAATGAAGCACCTGCATTCTTTAGGCCGAAAGGCATTACAACCCACTCAAAGGTTCCCAAAGCTCCGGGACACCTAAAAGCAGTCTTAGCCGTATCGGCCTCATCGATGAAGATCTGATTATAACCGGAATGACCATCCATAAAGGACAAAACCTTATGGCCGAATGCCCCATCCACCAACAAATTTGCAACTGGCATTGGATACTCGTCCTTTGGAGAGGCCAAATTCAGATTTCTGAAGTCCACGCATACTCTGATCTTGCCATTCTTCTTGAGGACTGGTACAACATTAGAAAGCCAAGTGACATACCTAGCTGTTCGTATAAACCCAGCATTGAAAAGGCATTCGATCTCTTCTTTCACTTGCAAGTAGACTTCATTGGACATCCTCCTTGGTGGCTGTTTAAAAGGCCTGAAACCCGCTTGAATGGGTAACTTGTGTTCCACCAAATCCCTGGATAGGCCTGGAAGCTCGTCATAGTTCCAAGCAAAACAAGACTTGAATTCGGTCAAGAGCTCAATGAGCTTTCTCTTCACGTCCTCTGGCAAAAGCTGACTAATATATACAGGCCTAGGACTTTCTTCATCTCCTAGGTTGACTTCTTCCAAAGGATCTTGAACATCAGCTTTCAAGTCATCTAACTTGGCAGGAGCTACTTCAAGATCTTCCAACCGAATCTCATCTAAGTATTCCTCCATAGTTTCGTCTTCATTGATTACCTCGGCCGCACAGGCCGAATAACCCTCTTCCTCTAGCTCTCGTTCTTCTTTTAGCCTGTTCTCTAGCCAATACGCCTCAAACCTTGTCAACATGGCTAAAAAAGCCTTGTCCTTCTCTTTCACTGAAGGCCTTGCTAACATTGGGACAATCGTTTGGTTGAAGCTATAATCGGCCTATTTGACTCCGTGATCATCGGGCCGATTAATTCTCGATACAGTGCTTTTACCTCTTCTACCGACTTATGAGCAGAAACAGGTACAATTTTATGGCGGCCATACTTATCCAGGCCTGCCACTTTCATTGGGCCGACATCTTCATCGTACAATCTTGCCTCGGCATGATTGGTTGACGCAAGAAAAGGCCTGCGATCTGCCCAAACTACCTCCACCTCGTCTTGATTCCAAAAAACCAAACACTGATGCAATGTTGATGGCACGGCAAGACAAGCGTGAATCCAATCCCTTCCCAACAAAATATTAAACGAAGATCGTGAATTTACAACGAAGAAAGGGGTTGTAAGGGTCTTTGATCCAACTGTTAAATTCATGACCAAAATCTCTTGACAAGTTGTTTCTTGTCCAGTGAAATCGGTTAAAGTAGCCGTTGATGAGACCAGGTCTTGGTCTGTTTTCCCGAGCTTGAGCATGGTAGACCTAGGCATGAGATTGGCCGCAGAACCATTATCAACAAGGAGTCAATTAATCGGCATTCCATCCACACATCCTGAGATATACAAAGGCTTGATATGCCCTGTCATCTTGGGAGTAGGCTTTTCAAATATCACGCTTGCGGCTTGATTTTCCGTGCGGCCTCCATCTTCATCCTTCAAGATTACTACTGAAGGTCCATCTCCATTCAGGCCTGAATTGAAGGACTCCTTCAGTATTTTAGCAGTCTGACCCATCTCCACCATATCGCCTTCCATGGCAGTAAGTTTGTTATCTTTCACCTCTAGTTCAGATGGAAGGAAAACCACCACGTTGCATTGCATCTTTGAGGCCTGCCCAGGCCTAAACTCCTTGGCCTGCGGATTCAACCACGATTTGCCCCCCGAGTCTTGTTTCTTTGGCTCAGGAACTCCTTTCTTCATCGAAGTAACCTGCCTTGGAGGAGGCTTAATCCTAGCCTCTTCAAGGGTTTTCTCCAGTAAGGCCTTCCTTTCAATCCGAGAAAACTGCTCTGAAGACGAACCAACTGCAACCTCCTTATAAGTTCTTTCCAGAGGCTTGTGTTCACGCCTAGGCTTGATTGGTTCATCCTACAACTTTTCCACGACCAACTCCATTGGTTTCTTCCCGTTAAGGTCGTCTACATCCATCACGTCTTCGACTGAATCTAGCTCTTCTTGAGCCCTTCTATCCGCCTGCCTAGACCGTTGGCGGCGCCTTTTCTAGGATCGGGACAAAGGTGGCTGCGGAGTAGGAAACTTAGGATGCTCAACCTTATGCCATTCATTTGGAGGAATGACAGGAGGCTTAACAGTCCTAGGCTTCCCTCTGGACGGAGCTGAAATTCTGAGATTGTTGAACTCGTCCTCCACTTCCATCACACCTGGCTGAATTCTGCTGAAGACCGATTCTCGCCTGACCAATTTCTCTTTTGGCCTACGCACCTCCTCAGGCCTGAACCCCGACCTGCCCACAATTATACTCTTCAACACAGGTTTGGATGGAGCTGCGTGATGTCCACACTCAGTACAGACCAATGAACAACTTGGTTTTTCTGGCTTTCTGACTCCTTCAGGCCTTAACCACCAGGATTTCTTCTTCTCAAAACTCCTCACCCTTTTAGGAGTGGAGTCTTCCTCATAGGATGGATCCCAGTAGTCGTCTGATCTAGGCCTGAATGCTGCTCTTGACGGTGCCCCCAAGCTTACTCTAGGCCTTGGTGTGGTTCTAGGCATGAATCTAGTATTCACTGATACCATGTTTGCACTTAGGCCTGAAGGAAATGGGTTTCCATCTACACCCATGGCTTGCTTATCTTTCTCGGGAAACTTGAATTCCCCCCGATCAATCTTATCTTGAATGTCATTCCTGAACACAAAACAATTATTGGTTGAATGACTCTAAGAGTTATGGTACTTACAATATTCCTTGCCCTTAAGCTCGTCCGGTGCTGGGATTTTATGGCCAAAGGGCAGCTTTAATAACTTGTCCGTTAAGAGCTGATCAAAAATAGCCTCCGCTTTGGTGATGTCAAAGGTGTAGGCCCTGGTGGGCCTATTAGAGGCTTCTTGGACTGTCTGCTTCGTAGGTTCTGTCTTAACGAAGGCCTTGCAGACATAAGGCTTCCTATTGATGATTTCAGCCACATCAATATCAAGGTCAGCCTCAGTCTCAATCACAACAACATCATAATTAGGGTCTTGATAATAAGTCCCTTTAGAAGCCGCCTTTCTATCTTTCTCCTCTTCCAAAAGCTTCTCATACCGCGAGGCCTTTGCAGACAGTTCAAACAAATCTCGAAATTCTGTACCATGATACTTCTTCTTGAACTCAAAGTCTAGGCCGTTCAGTGCTAAACGCACATATTCGGCCTCGGGCAAAGGAAGCTTGCATTTGAAACGTGCTGTCTTGAATCTGGAGAGATAAGACTCCACGCCTTTCTTTGGGAGTTGACGGTAGCGAGACAAATCCGCCATCGTTATCTCTGGTTCCACCCTATAAAACTGCTGATGGAACATCTCTTCGAGCTGAGCCCAGGTCTGGACAGAGTTGGGTGGGAGATTGATATACCAAGTGAAGGCCGTTGCAGTCAAGGAATTTGGGAAGAGCCTTAACTTGAGCTTGTCATTCGTTCCAACTTCCCCACACTGCACCTGGAATCGGGCAACGTGTTCGACCGTGGACTGCATATTCTCCCCTGTGAAGGTCTGAAATTCAGGGACTCGGTATCCCTTGGGAAAGGCCTCATCATCAACCTCCACCGTGTGTGGCTTCCTGTACATGGGTCTGCCCACAGGCCTGAATCCAGGCCCTAACTGTTCTTGGAGCAAATCCAGGACCTGTTCCCTTCCGATCATATTTGGCACCGGAGGCGGCTGTGGACGCGCCTCTTGTGCCTGCAGATTCACGCCTGAGTTTGCCCCCCGAGTCTCTGGGGCTGAATGAGCGTGAGGAACATTCTTGTCCTTAACAGCACCTTGTCCTCCGTGAGGAGGCCTTTTGTCAGTCTTTTCAGGCCTGTTTGGATTTTCCAGCAAAACGGACCTTTGTTCCTTGTTCGTTGGCTGCATCGGTTCCTTTCCAATAACAACTCCTTTGGCCCTTTCCCCTGCCGGTGCAGGGCTGTTTGACGAAGAAGCTTGGAAGAACACTTGTGGTGGCGGTATAGTGTCCCTCAGACCCGTCTGTTCTTGGTCGTTGCCATAAATTCCGAATTGTGGTGGAACTTGTTGCTGAGGAACTATTGGCAGTCTCTCAGTCATTGAGGCAATCAAATTATTGATTGCTAGAGTCAACGGCTCTATGGACTGAGACATCGATGCGACACGGTGTGAGAAATCTCCTGCCCTCCAAAAAACATATAATTCTTGACGCTATCCGTGACGTCATTGAGCTCTCGGGTGCTGATTTGAGGAATGGCTTCCTCGAGCAGTGGTACATCAACAGCAACTCCTTCGGGGGTGCCTGGAGGATCAGGCAGTGGCGGATCCGCTTGTGGTAGTATCGTTGCCTTCTTTGCTGGCATGCTTGAAACCTTTCAACGACTAGGGTCCCACTGGGCGTGCCAATGAAAACTCGCGTTTTTGGCAGCAGGCGTGAATGCAATGTGCGCGGGCGTGCCAAGACTTGTAGCACCTAACTTGTTGTGAAGATTCCCGTGAATCTTGACTTCTATCTTGTAAGCGATTGCGTACGACCCAAAGGTTAAAGATCGTAAGAAGGTTCGTGGTTTGCCACACGGTTGTGGACTTAATATTTCCTAGTCATATAGGAAATGAGACGTGAAAACGTAAACTTTATTACTCCGGGATAATAAAGTGGTACAAGAAAAGTAAAATTCAAACTACTTGAAGAAGTTAGTTCGAATGGGGTTGAAATCTAAGTATTCGATAGTCTACTTTGTTGAAAGTAGGAAAGTGTGCTTCGCTGGGAAGACTTTGTTTGTAAGCGTTGAGCTTTGATTGGTGTTGGACCCATTTTCTGTCTTCAATTCTGCTATTTATAAGCAAAACAGCAAGCTGATTCAGGCCTGAATCCGGTTTCTGCATTGCACCACAAGCTGCCACATGTCCCACGATTTGCTCCACTTTCCATGCATGTTCGATCATGGGCAGTTGCTCAGAGGTCGATGGCAGTTAAGTTCGATCATGGGGAATGGGCCTCTTGTATGTTGACACGTGTCCCATGCTTAGGTAGAAATATCTCCCAACTTCCCCCCTTTTTTGTGCTCTTGGTGACACATGGCCAATTGACTTGGTCAATTGGCCTTTGAATTGAAGCAAACCCAACTGCCAGAAACATAACCAATTCCCTACAAAGGTGGACTGTGTACCTCAAACCAAACCGGCACCATATTACAAGCCTAAAACCGTGGGCTACATCCATGGGTCGAACCATCATTTCCCCCATGGGCTGAACCGTGGGCTACACTTTTAAAGGACCTCGGGCCATAATTAAATACGGGCTGTGTGTCACTCGGGCCCAATGCTCGCGGGCTGCTCCTCTCAAAGACCTTGGGCCGCAATTCTTTACAAGGGTTGTGCTTCTTGGGCCCAAATAGAAAAATACCCATGGCCCAATGACTAATCACCAATCAAATACCCAATCTCGGCCTAAATTAATTAAAGAATTAATTTAACATCCAATCACGACTGGCCCGATCCGTGGTGCCAAAAATGGGTATAAACATTGCCCCCCCTACGCCTTGATTCTGTTAAGATTAAGGCATTTGGACGAACACAATTTTTGGCATCCAAACAGATCTTGATACACTAAGAATTATATCAGGCCCAAACATGGCCTAATATTTCCCTCCTAAAAACGCCTGTAATCATTACAGATCCTCATGTGGGGTTATTATCCATAAAGGAGGTCTCCTTTCTTCCTTGGAAATCTAAAAGCTTCCAAAATGTACCTTTCCAATCCAACTTACCACTGATGTACGCGCAGCCTTCATTAAGATAGAACCAAAAATTCAAAAAGTGGAGAGAAAAAAGGGAGGCGGTGCATATCCCCAAGCTTTTAAACCCTCTTCTCAAAAACCGAAGCCAGCGTCACCTCACTGAAAGCTGGTCTTTCTCTCTCTTCATCCTCCTTTCTTTCCATCTCTTGTCTCTCTCTCTCATCCAAAGCCGAAAAGAAACCTAGCCGCCATTGATAACCCACTAAGCACTGAACAATGTCGTCGTTTAGGGCCAAACAACCGGCCAAAAGCCCAACCTCTTACACCGACGAGATCAAAAGAATCATCAGAGTCGAAAATATCTCCATCAACAACGAGATCCTAATCGATCGGACCCAGCCTCGTTCATCCACTGTAAAAATGGCACTCGGGCCTGCGTTCAATGGTGATTACCCAGAATCTCTCTACCCGTTCTATCCTCTTGCAGAAGAAGCCCTACCGTTTGATTGTATTGCTGCCGACTGGACCGCCTACCCCAGAGACATCCCAAATCGGCTCTGGCATCGACCGGACAAACAATACGTCCAATGGGTCAACCGAGTAGCGGCCACGAAAGAAGGGCTGTGGAAGGAGGTAGGGATTTATGAAGCCATCATGCTTAGCCGCCACCTCATCGACATGGATAAAGCCCTATTTATGGCCGCTGCGTAGTTCTGGTCTGTTCCCTCTAACGCCTTTCATTTTCGTATTGGTATGATGGGCATCACAATGCAAGACGTCTCCTTTCTTACTGGCCTCCGCCCCTATGGGGCCAAGGCCGATTGTTTCTTTTCACAAAAAACTCCATCATTTACCTATCCCGAGTCGGCCCAGTTGGCCTACTCCAACTTTTTGAAACATTTTGCCGGTGAGGAAGGAAACGAAGTCACTGAGGAAGAACACGTGGCACTCCTCATTTATTGGTTGAACAAGTGCATTTTTTGTGTATCCTCAAATAGAATCACTAAGGAGTTCACAGACATTGCCAAGGCCTTGGCTTCGGGCCAGAAATTGGCCCTAGCCCCTTTAGTCCTTGCACACTTATACCGTGCCATGCAGGAGTTATTGACCAATAGCTTCGTTTTTGCCCCTGGACCACTTTGGATAGTCACACTTTGGCTTTGGTCGTACTTCCCCACACTGGCCCCAAAAATGAACAAGAATCCCACCCATGCCTGTTACGGCCGTCACTATGCAGGCCAAGAACTTCAACAGCACAGCTTTAACTCCTGCTTCACTTACTTCTATCGTGAATTAACCACATTGGGCAAGGGCTATATGCCTTTTGAGAGAGAAGCCGTACCATTGTGGCTGAAAAACCCTGCTGGAGAGCCTGGAGAGGATTTTGATGAACACAAGGCCGTTTGGGCTAGTTTCCTCATTTCTAGAGACCTGTTATATGGCATGGGCATGTCCTCGGCCAACAATAGATGCGGGACAGAGTACTATAACACTGCCCAATTCGCTCGTCAATTCGGCCTTATGCAACTCATCCTTGTCCCTCCATACAAATCTTGTAATGAGGACTTCATTGACCGAGTAATTGTACCAGAAAAGACCCTAGAAGCCATTCGGAATCAGTTTGCAAAGGATGAGGCCACCTTTCAGTTAAGGTCTTACCCTGAACGTCCCGAAAAGTCTCTTCGATTTAAGAAATGGTGGACAGCTCACATGGATAGGTATTTCGCCAAAGACCTGGATGAGACTTTGGCAAAAATAACCCCTGAAGCTATAGTTGTAAAGGACAGTGATCCCACCAAAAAGAAAACCTCTCGCTCCGAAGCTCCTTCTCCATCTGCCAGCTTGAAAAGAAAAAGTATGTCCAAAGAATTTACTTTCTTTTTCCTATTTGCTGCTTCTACTCAGGCCTTTACCATATACTCTTCATGCAAACTCTATTTTAGGTGCACAAGAAGTTAGCAAGCCTGAACCAACAGAAAACCCACAGAAGAAAAGGCTCAAAAAGCTGGCTGACAAGAAGCACACCACTGTATGATCTGATCAACTCTTCTTTCATTGCTAAACATTGTAATCCAAGCCTAAATGTTTAACATCACAGGAAAAGACCACTGCAATTGCTGGTAGAACCTGAAGCAGCACCAAGACCGGCTCCCCTGAACAGGTTAACATTTCTGCCAAGGTATCTCTGTATTATACCAAGGCCTAAACATAATTTCATTAAGGCCTGAATGCTCATACTTGTATCTTTCCCAACTCCTAGGCCGAATCAAAAGAGACTGCTCACCAAGCTGAATCAACTCCAAAGAAGGACACAAAGAAGATGAAAACCAAAACAGTCGTGTCCAAGAAATCACAAGCAGATGAAGTTCCAAAGGCAGAACTAAAGAAGAGTGTCTCCATTGCCTCCAGCGATTCCTCCCCTGCTTCGTTAGAGGTAACACGCCATCCCTTAGTTTCGACCTTCTCAATTCCTTGTAAGGCCTTTTTATAAACTTGTCGCCCATCCAAGCTACCTCCGAAGGTCCTCCAATCAACCCTGAGTACGAGGCGTCATCTCAAACCCCTGAGAAGTCCAAGGTTTCTCCAATCAAACCTAACCCAACACCCGTCCAGAAAGAAGAAATTGTTGAGGAGGCTGCTGACGAGGACATGGAGGACTTCTTCAAAACGGCTGCTAGCCTTGTTCAAGTATCCCTCTCGGGCATTTCTGGAGATGGGTCAAGTTCTACCCAGGTGCCCCCAACCACCGAAGAGATTGTTGAGGCCAAAGAAACCTTTAAGGCCTTGATCAAGATGGATATCAAGATGGCCCTTCATCAGGGTAGAGTTTCCTCCTTCAAGAAAGCTCTCAGCATTTTGGCCCGAGCTCAGGTCTTCAGTGAAGCTGCCGAATCAGTCCTGCAAAACTTTCACAAAGACTTTCCAGACTTGCAAAAGTCATATGACGGAGCAGCCCTTGAACTCTCCAAGGTCGAATCGAGCCTGACCGAGATCAGGGATCTACGCCAAGAAATGGATGGGTGCGTAAGCGGCTATGGATCCCTGAAGGCCCAGATCAGTACCATTGAGGAGCAAAAAACCACCCTTGCCAAGAACATTTAGGACTGGGAGGATCAAATCCAAGATCTGAAGAACAAGCAAGAGAAGGCTGAAAAGAGCCTAGTGCTACTGGTGACTCAACAATCGAACCTGGAAACACAACAGAAGGAACTATTCGCTACTTCCAAAGCTGTCAAGATCAAGCTTCAACCATTGGTTTCCAACCAACCAGGCCTTCAAACTTCTAAAGAAAGGTTAGAGGCCCAACTCAACGGCCTTGCTAACTCCTGGGATAACCTTCGGTCAAGCCTTCTGGATGAACTGTAAGCCATTTTTGGCTTTGTAATAAAGTAGAACTTTTAATTTTAGCCCTGAACTCTAGTCCGTAGGGCTTTTTGGTGTTTGCATGGCCTGAACCTTAGGCCTTTTTGACTATTAACATTTTGGTGGCCTGAACAAATTCAGGCCTTACTGGTGGCCTAAACAGATTCAGGCCTTTATCTATCTCCTATGGCTTTGATGGTAATGCTTCTTTAAAATCCCTCATTTCCCACATCGTAGGATAATGATGTTTTAAAAACTTTCCGTTGATAGTATGTTTATGCATTCCACCATCCAAATCCATTAAAAGATAAACATTACCTTCGAACACCTTGCAAATTTGATAAGGCCCTTCCCATGTTGGAGACCACTTCCCATATTTTGAGGTCTGAGTGCCCAAGGGAAGAACGACTTCCCATACCAAATCTCCTTCTGTGAAGCTTTTCCTTCTCACTCTTCTATTATAAGCTTTGGCCACTTGGCGCTTCTGGACCAACATATGATCCAAAGCAGGTAACCTTACCTCATCAAGGTCTTCCATTTCCATTAGCATGGCTTGGCTGTAATCAGCATGATTCAAGCCATTTTGGTACGCGATCCTGGCCGATCTAACCGTTACCTCCATAGGAAGTACGGGGTCATGGCCATAAACCAACATGTAGGGAGTAACATTCGTGGCCTCTTTCTTTGAAGTCCTATAAGCCCACAATGCATCAGAAAGGAGTTCATGCCAAACCCTTGGATTTTCTTCCACCATCTTCTCAATAATTCCAATCAAGGTCTTATTGGTTGATTCGGCGTGGCCATTCCCCTGTGCATAATAGGGAGTTGAATGGGAGAGCTGTATGTTAAACTGGCTCGTGAAAGCCCGGACCTGTGCACCAAAGAAAACTGAACCTCTATCTGCCACAAAGTGCTCCGGTATCCCAAACCTATGAATGATTCTCTCCTTCATAACTTTGATCACGTCTTGTTGATCCACAGACTTCAATGGAATGGCCTCTGCCCATTTCGTAAAATAATCTGTAGCTACCAAGATGAATCTGTGTTGTTTTGATGAAGGGGGATAAATCATCCCAATTATATCTAAAGCCCAGCCTCTAAAAGGCCAAGGCTTCACTACTGTGACACCCCGACCCAAAATTTGTACGTTCTTCGATTTTAAAATGAAGGCAATGTTGAGACCGGCATGTAAAATTATTTAGTTTTAGTCTGGAACAAAAATTAAAAATATTTCTTTATAAAATGTACACATAATAAATAATTTACTTGAAAAATGACAAAAATACCATAACTTTAGCATATATGTAAATGTATATACGGAACTTGGAAGAAAAGGAAAAAAAAAAATACACCATGCAAATTGTAAATTTGCCACATCACCATTCTATAACATAGCCTAGCTAATAGCTTAGCTTACACCATGTTAAAAAACGACAAGTGTATGGTTAGGTGTCAAACTTAGATTTAATTGGCAACACTATAAATAGGAATCCTACTCTAAGTATATGACCAAAAATGGTATTCCTTACTACCTAAACTACTACTGTACGGTAAAAAAAGAAGAAGGCTACTGGTAGTATTGGAACAATAGGCTATTGAAAGGAAAGAAAAGAGAAGTAGTCAAGCTGTGTACCAGTGTGCTTTTAGTTCAGCAGACTGCAAGGGTAGAGGTCGAGTTTTCGTCACATCCTCAAGTTTTAAGGTGAGATACTTATACTTTAGTTACGTGATTTTTCTTTATAAAAGTAGCATGATTTTATGTAGAGTAAAGATTATTATTTTATTTTAGATATGCCATGGGAAAAGATATGACAATTTTTTTTATGTTAAAGATTAGAAGCAGGTCAGACAAAGGTGATGACACTGTAAAGTTTAAGCTTAAAAAAAAAAAAAGAGAAAGCGGTCAAACAAAGGAGATGACCTATTGATGCATCCAGACAGTTGTCCCGAGTTTGGGGGACGCTTAAAAAGATACCATAACACAGAATGGAGTTATACGGACGGAAAGAATAAGGCCCTAGTGGCCAGTGACTTGATCATTTCACACAGCAAGAGGGGTCGCTCCCCTACAGAAAGATTAAGCTGTTGGATGAACATCATAAGATTATTTGTTTCAGATTATGCAAGCATTTATGTTAAAATTGTTTCCATGGTATAAAACATGCAACTTTTGTATTTGTATCTCACACGAGCATTCGGCTTATGAAAATTGATATTTTTTTCCCAGATAATGAAGAATAGGGACGGAGATGCTGCTACCCTGGGATATGCTTGTTGTACTTTTGTGTAGATATTGTAAAAATGTTATCTTTTCAGAAGACTTGGGTTTTGTAATAAGAGTTTTAGAAATAAAATAGTTATGTTTCTATTTCCAAATTTAATTATGAAAAAGAGGCCTGGATGAGCGTTAGATCTCATCGGCCGGTCACGATGACTCGACAAAATTTCTAGAATCGGGGTCGTGACAATTGTGGTATCAGAGCCAGTTCTTTTCAAAAAGAAATATTTTTAAAGCAACCTGCGAGTTTTCTTTAAAAAAAAAAAAAAAAAAGGAATGAAAAAAAAAAAAAGAAGAGGGGTTTTAGCAGCCTCAAAATTTTTAAAAAGAAAAGTATACTCATTCCTTGTACAACAAAGTCCCCGGGCAGCTGGCATGATTTAGACGGTAAATTTATTTAAATTCTAAAATGTATTGACTGTAGGAATGGCAAATCATCACGCAATGGATATTTGGGGCGGATATATAGTCAATCCACCTGTTAATGGACGCCCTGCCGTTCACCCAGCGAATCCTGAACTGTACGAACATCTTACCGCTCGGGATGCCCAAACACTCGCCTA
>BPLS01012479.1:1335-13907 GCA_019656275.1 Rhododendron kiyosumense | reverse complement strand
TATTTGTGACGAAAAACATACAATTTGTGACGATTTTCATTCGTCATCCAATGCAATTTTTCTTGTAGTGTTGGCAGAGTCCTGACACAAGGAATTTGCAAAGTAGAAAAAGCCACGAAGCCTTAGCCCGAAGAGACAGCGGCAACGGAGCCTTAAAGCTCGAAGAAACAACAGCGACGGAGACTAAAAGCTTGAAGGCGATGCAGAGCCTTAAGCTCGAAGAAGCAATAGCACGGAGCCTAAAAGCTCGAAGACGTTGCGGAGCCTTAAGCTTGAAGAAATAATAGCGATGGAGCTTAAGCTCGAAGAAGCAGTACCATGGAGCCTAAAAGCTCAAAAAAGCTACGAAGCCTGCAGCTCGAAGAAATAACAGCAGCGGAGCCTTAAAACTCAAAGAAGCAGAAGCAATAGAGCCTTTAGCTCGAAGGAAAAATGCTGCGGAGCCTTTAGCCCAAAGAAATAGCAATGGCAGAGCTCAAAGCTCGAAGAGGCGGCTATGGAGCTGAAGTTCGAAGGAGCAACTGCAAAGCACCAAATCTGCAAAAGAAAACAGTGGCACATCATCAATAAAAAATTCAGAGTACTGATATGAAAAGGAAAGGTTAGAGTCATGGTTAAAAAAATAAACCAAACTCTCTCCAACGATCAATCTGAAATTCAAAGGCTTTTGTTCGGCAGCTGCGCGAAAAGGGAAAAAGAAGGAAAATTAGCCAATTGTCTTGAAAACAAATTGGTTAAACGCACAGTGTCAGGAAATTAATGCCAACAAATCTGTCTCATGGGTTGTCATGCTACTGAACGCCAACAAATTAATTTACTTTTGCAATGAAAAACAGTTGATGTCTTGTAGGATTACATCACGGCAATTCGCGCTCGTTGATACTCCTATAAAAATCACCAAATGAGTTGGCCTAGCTGCTCCATCTCGATTGGATTATGTTGCCATGCGCCTACAAAACTTGATGCTGATCGAAAAGAAAAGCAAAACTTCATCGATCCAATTCACCCGAAGGAAATTATTTGACCTATCACTAATTTTATTTCGGTTGCGAAGGCTTTGATATTTAGTTTCTTACCAAGTCAGAGGAGGCAAAATTGGTTCTGGCCATAAACTACAAGTCACAGAGTTGGGCCATATATTTACCAAAATTTAGTCCAAACAGAGAGCATGCGCCATGTTAAGGAAAAGTGTTCAATTGTTTGTCCATATATGCAGTGGTACCGCAACGAGTCGAAGAATGCAAGATTTTTCTTTACACGCTCTCGGTACCCAAAAAAAGGGCTTTACTTGGTTTCAGAAAATTCTGATCTAGTAGTGCCCTTAAAATCTCGGCTTGCGCTTTCTGACCCACAAAGCCTCAATTCAGAAGAAGCAAAATTACTATTTTGCAAGAAAAATTGTGCAAAGGCGTGCTACATGGGTTGCACTGGTGCGTAAAGCCATAAACAGAAAGAAGAAAAAAATCCAAAGGAGGAGCCATGTTGCTTTGTTAGGCTATTCTCTCAAGTAGGAAATAGTACTACTGCATGACTTGTGCTTGGTATAGTATTGAAGCATGAAAGAGACAGAAAAAACAAGAAGCTAAGAGACAAAGAGGAAGACTCACCAGATTAGTAGCTTTTGGGTTGCCAAACTAATCACTCAAGCGGTGAGAATTGTGTTTCTACTGCTCTTAATTTATAGAGCAAGAAGACAACTTTTAAGGAAAAAGACTCTGCAGTATTGCTATCCTAATTCATGCGTTCCCTAAATTTACATTAATTGTTCTCCAAGCAAAAGAATTAGGGCAGCAGACACAAGCATGGACGGGCCCTAAATCCGTTATACGTTTTGGGCAATCAAGCATCTGGCATACAGTTGCGAGATGGGTTCGGGCTTAAGTTAATTGGGCTGTCAAACTTCAATTTGATAAGGTAAAATATTCCATGATGGATCAAACCTTAACTTGCACATAAGTTGGGTTTATTGCCTTTGAATATGCAAACAAAAAAATAAAAATTCAGTGTGTGAATTGATAAATTTTAGCTCGGTCAATGCGTTGAAATTTTGAAAATCAAAATTGACACCAAATGTCAAGCAAAAAAAACCTCTATCGCTGCGTACACAAATTTTCGGCATCAAATCAAGTCAAGTCAACATTTCGAGACCTACTCACTTTCGTACATGAGCAAGTCTCGAGGGGGCATCTGTAGACATGTAAAAATTCTAGCCAATCACAACTTGTCACGTGTTCCTAGGACATACATACAAATTGGCCAATCAAATGATGCCAAGTGTCTGTGGTCAAAAGTCAGAGACTTGTAAATGGACCAATCAAATGGTGCCACGTGTCAAAATGACACAGTTATTATTTTATCAAATCTGGCCAATTAAATTAGGCTAATTGGTGAATAATAATAATTATTTCTTTTAAATTCAACAAAGGAAATAATTAAAGAGATCACTATGGAAGGTTAGGGTTGGACTCTCCACCCAAATCCTTATAAATAGAGGTGTTCCCTCTCATATTTTTCCCATCAGCACATTGAAGCACAAAAGCTCCAGAGCTCTGAAGATTAAAGCCCTCAAGCCCTTCAGAAGTCTTCAAGTCTGCATCCGACAAAAAGGTTCTTCAGATCAAAGCTTCAAAGCTCCGAAGAACATTCAAGTCAAGTTCACATCAAACAAGACGGTTCTTCAGATCAAAGCTTCAAAGCCTTGAAGAACGCTCAAGTCAAATCTCTATCAACAAATCCAAACTCCAGAACTCTGAAGATCAAAGCCCTCAAGCCATTCAGAATCTTTCAAATCCATATCAAGCCAAACGCTCTTCAGTTCAAAGCATCCAAGCCCTGAAGAATGTTCAAGCCAAATCCACCAATCATCAGTCTCCTTCTACCAAATTGAAGAAGATCTCAACATCTTCAAATCTGCATCTCCTTCAACCAAATTGAAGAAGATCACAAAGACCGATTTGAGAAGAAGCTCCAAAGCCCTTAAGTCAATATCCACAAATCTGTCATCTGTTTCAACCGAATTGGAGAAGATCAAGCAATTCAACTTGAGAAGAAGCTTCAAATCCCTCAAGTCAAAGCTCGACAAAGTCGCCATCATCTTCGCAAAGACCGCAGAAGATATTGCTGTTCAATTCGAGATCAAGCATCAAGCCCTCGTTTCAACAACCGAAGAGAAGAATCAGAGGAATAATTTTCTTTGAAAATTGCGTTAGAGATTGTAACCCTAAATTTCTCAAATCAATAAAATTGACTATCATTCAGCATCTTTCCGTCTTTTTCGCAGACTCGAAATTTGTGTTCAACAATACATAATCAACACACGTGAAAATTGAAAAAAAACAAAAATTGGACCCAAAAACACACTGAATCAAAACCCATTTTTTGTTTTCTTGCATTTTTCACGTGTGCCAATCATGTATTTACTAAAGTCTTACGATCATATTTTTTACAAGATTATTGTTCTCGTCGAACTTTGAAAACTGAACGAAGCCGATCATCAAAATATGCTCAAAAAATTGCTGAAAAATTGAAACGGAGCGGAGGGGACACCAAGACCCCTCCTTTACCTGGGATATATAAATGTTTCAAGAGGATTAAGAAAAAGAAGGAGGCAGCCCAACCACGCACCGTTGGATCGAGAGCTCCATGCCACCACGACAAACCGCCATATTTTTTCCCGCCAACTTGATCTTCTGCGGCTTAATCTTTGGTAGATTTGCTCTTCCGCCATTGTTTTTTTTTTGATCGGCAAAAGAAAATTTTATTAAACTCGAATAGGGTACATCGAGTAAAAGGGAAGGAAGAATCAGAAAATTCAACCCAACCCTACAAAGAGAAACAAAGACAAGGTAAATAAAAGGAAAAATACACCAAAATACTCCTAAATAATGAGACGTCTAGCACCAACAAGATTTCTTTTTGGTCTTCCGCCATTGTTATTGGACCATAGAACACAAGTTATGGAGTTCGAGCAAAAAACAGTCCAGGACCAGGTCCGATCTCGCGGCCATAAACTCATACATTTCGGCCATGTACTATAACATAGCGGTCGCACTCACATACATTGGCATTGGCTCAGTCTTAGCGTAATTAGTCCAACTTGAGGTCCCACAATTAATTGAGATTGGTAGGTAACCATGACTATTTTTACATGATGTAGATTTTTCAAACCAAGATTAACTTACTTCAAAAAAAGAAAAGATTTGATGATTTATAATCGTATCCCTCGTTTAAAATCCCCTGTACGTATTGGTCATTTGAGCATTATTATGTCTTATAGATTCGTCCATTAAAGATTAATATTTTTGAAACATAAAATAACAGCTCATTCACTTGTTCTATCTGTTACATATAAATTCGAAATGCGATCCCAATTTAAAATCGTGGGTGGACGTTGGTTGTTTTTGGTCCATTTCCGAATTTTCGAAGAGACATTTGGGATTCGCTTAGGATCGAGTTTACTGCTTCGATTTCTCACTACTACAAGGTTGCACGACTTGAAAAATATGATCTCATGAGACAGACCCCATCATAATGAATTCACAAATCACAACACGAACACATAAGATCTTCACCTTATTACAAACGATTGATTCAGACCCAAATGAAGAAAAATCTACTTTCACAATTGACTACTGCATATTTGCAAAGTGTTTTTGTTTGTACATAGGACCCCACAATGCTATTAGAAAGTTCGACACATTACCTTCGTATACCTAGTGCACAAGATGTCACCAGCACTAGTAGAACGACTTACTAAGCGGAAATGTCGTGCTGCTACCGAAACTATATTGCCCAGATATGTCATCAGTGGAAGGACCTATTGACAAAGCGTAAAGGTCTGTTGGTGCTTCGTCACTCAGCAAGCTTTCACTCTCTTCATGACTTTGTTGATTAACCCATGGATCCTTTCTATACTTCCTTAAACTTTCTAATTCCATAGCCACTTCTTTCATCGTAGGCCTCTCTTCACTTTTCACATAAAGACACCTCTTCACAAGCTCTGCAATTGCTTGGAGTTGATCCAAGGTCCCTTCCTTCACCACCCGAGGCTCTAAAATTTGGTACAACCTATTTTCCTTCATTGACACAAGGAAGTAGGTAGCCAAATTCTTTTCCCCTAGAGTCCTCTCAAGACAAATAGGCTTTTTTCCTGTTAGTAGTTCTGCTAGAACCACTCCGAAACTGTAAACATCACTCTTCTCGTTTAATTGGCCAGTGTGGAAGTACTCAGGATCCAAATAACCTAAAGTCCCTTGTACTAATGTAGTCACTTGAGTTTGGTCCAAGGGGACTAATCTTGAAGCACCAAAATCTGCCATTTTTGCCACGTAATTACCGTCTAGCAATATATTGGTAGACTTAACATCTCTATGAATGATCGGAATGGATGCGGCAGAGTGAAGATAGGAAAGTGCACCAGCTGCTTCTGCGGCTATTCTCAATCGATTCTCCAATGATAACCTAGAAAATGTCTTATGAATATGTTCAAATAGCGTGCCATTTGGTATATACTCATAAACAAGCTCGGGAACCTCATCTGATTCGAAACAACACCCCAAGAGCTTCACAACATTCCTATGGTTAACTTGTGTTACTATCAACAACTCATTGATAAACTGCTCTACTTGATTCGCATCCATTACTTTGGACTTCTTGATGGCGACTACGCGTTGGTCTGGTAAAATTCCTTTGTAAACCACACCATATCCACCACGCCCAAGTATTCGGTTCTCGGCATAGTTGTTTGTGGCTTTCTTTAGCTCTTCAGCAGTAAAGATTTTTGATGACTCCGCACTTGTTCCTTCAATTGAAGAAATTTTTTGTTTCATTAATAAGCCACCGTTTTGTTTGAAGAATTGCTCTCTTAGTTTGATTAGCTTCCTTCTATTGATGTAGGAGTATATCCAAATTACACCAATCAGTAATGACATGAAGCCAAAGCTCAATCCTACATAAAACATAGGTATAGATTTAGTCATTAGTTAATCTCTTCTAAAGACAAATAAAAGCTATTTCGCAGTATGTTGTAATGAGCTTTGCCCAGACTGTGTTTCACAGGAGAAAATTGGTACTTGTGATTCCAATGGATTAGTGGCACTACCTAACCGTATGATTCTTCATTTTTTTCACCATTCATGTGCTTTTTCCCTTGAAAATGGATGAAACTTCCTCTGCATTTACAGTGGAAGAATTCTAAGAAAATTTCATTGACTGTGCTACTATGTCGATGACGAAATTTGAATCTAAACCATAACAATGTACAAACAAGTAATCAATACAGGATGATGTGACAAATTTGCAAACATAATTAAGTCTTATCAGGTTTAGCTAAAGCCTGTCAACGTGGCGTCCTTCTTTGAAATGTTGTTGTTATAACCTCATTTTGACAGAGTATTCTGTATAGAATAAGATTACAAGATAAGATACTCAGCAACTATCAGACACAAAATGAAAGTATGAACATTAAAAGGAGATTAAGTAGAAGAGAAAATCTTATTTGAGGACCATTACGTAAAGAAGAGATTACGTGTGGAGGCTAATTGCACGCGTCCAAAGTGTTTTCAGATGGTCCGGATAGAAAATCAATTATGACTGGTAACAATTGATTGTTTAATTGTGACCGGTCATAATTGAAAAAAGAATCTCAGCCATTGATTGCGCGAATGAATGGCTGAAATTGCGCAGCTCCGTGATCAGGTTGTTCACGAAACGTCCGTAAATAAGTTTCTCTCTAAGTAGAATGATATGAAAAAGGAATTAACCACTCATGCAAGTAACCACAACTTAAAAAAGCTTTGCAAGTTTGAAAAGACAATACTCTATGGGAAAATTAAAAGACTCAAATATGCTCAACTGTCAATTTCTAATCGAATATTTGTATGAGGCTCTTCGCTATATTTTAATCGAATACTTGTTCTTGTCACTCTGGCTTGATTGCTTCAGTCAACAACCATTTAGTACTATGGCCACGTAAATATAAAAAATGCAATGCCAAATATTTATATGACACTAAATTTTCAATTTTTCATGCAAGTTAATTTCTCCATACTTTTTGAAATTTGAAATTACCGAGTTGACATAACAAATCGTTCTTTATTGGTACCATATATGGTAGTACATTCAATACATCACATACTTTCTTGTGGCTTGATAATTGGCATTCCCTTGGTACCCTTTATGATAAATTTGGTGAGAGTGTTGTTTACAATCTTTGGAAGATCGCTGTCTTCAAAGGTTTCAATGAAATGGCCTCGTCAAAGGAATAGAGTCACTCAATCCATCATGGCCCATACTCTCTCAGATTTTAAGCCTGACTGTGGTAAGGAAGATTCTGTAGTGTGGCTTCCCCATCCACAAGGGTTTTCTGTGAAATCTTCTTGGGAAGCAATTAGAAGTAGAAGACCTGTCCAACAGTGCTCTAAAGTGATTAGGTTTAGTTAAAATATTCTTCGTTGGTCCTTTTGTGGTTGGCTGTTCAACAGAAGTTGAACACTAGGAATTAATAGACTTCTTTCTTGGTGGGGCTTGTGGATGGCGGTCGTACTTTCTGTAATATTGGCCAAGAATCTCATCACCACCATTTCTTCCAGTGCCCATTGTCCTTTTCTGTGTGGAGTGAAGTTTGGAGGAGGTCATCAATTTATCATGTCCCTCGCTCCTTCATTGACTGATATAGTAGCCTGGTTTGTCCAAAATGTCAAGGGGACTGGTTTTAAAAGTTGGTTGTTGAAAATTGTGTTAGCTGCTACTGTTTATACTTTATGGGTGGAACGGAACCAAAGGATTTTTCTGCAGAAGGCCTTATCTAGGGACCAACTTGTCCTTCGTACAGTTTCATGTATTACAGAAGCTCTGAGTCTGAAGAGGGATGTTATACAGTCCCAAGTGAACAGAGATCTGAGGTCATCTTGGGGTCTTTCAGCTAGGATTTTTCTTCTTCCTAGCTCTTATATTGTAGGATCTGATGTATAGCTTTTCCTTTTTTGATTCTTTTTTTGTTGGCTTAGGTTTGTGGCTGTTAAAGCATAGGTTTTGGGCCGCTAAAAGTTGTATAGTTGTGCCTTGGTTTACGGGGGGGAATGCCCCGAAGATCTTCTAAGGTGTTTTGGGCTTCTATAAACGTCAGTACTTATAAAAATAAACTGAAAGAAATCACGTGGCATAATATTCAACCCAAACACTGAATTTCTACTTGACAAAAAGTAGAAGTAATTATTAACAGGTCTGCAAGAAGGCCCTGTAAAATTGTAGTATTTTGATTAACAGAAAACCAAAATACTATGATTAAAGTACAAAAACGTAAAAGAGATCAAACCATATGCCCTTGGCCTCACCATCTAATATCCCGACATGTTATGGACTATGTTAGGGGTTTCAGCAAACTCCACAGTCACTTGTACCTAGTGGTATATCAAAAAGGGAATCACGCGATCGCCGCCTATGATGGGCTGGTGAAAGAATTGGTGCCCTTTGACAACGGAGCACCCTTGAGACTACCCAAACCTTATATGTGTTAGAAAGCTATAAAACCTATCAAAATAAGAGAGGATCCCGCAGGTTAGGAATCTACTTCCATCTTTTCTAGAAGTTCTTCCTCACACCTTGTATATGTTGCTGTAACATCGGTTTCTGTGCAGAAGGGCTGGGACTTGAACTAAGAGCTCTAACTCTAAGTCTTTATAGTTGAGCATTGAGGCATAGCTGTAGACATCCCAATCTGGACTTCCAGATTAGTTTACTTATGGTTTTTGATTCCCCGATGATGAATTGGATCAAGAACACCCCGAGAATGATAAATGCTTGAGCTTTGGGTGTTTGAAAAACTCTTGAACCTAACCTGATTCTAAGCCACTTCAAAAAGCCAAAAACTCTACTGGCACGCGTTGGTTGAGAATCAGCGTGCGCGGATCAACTTGACAGGTGTTGGTCAATGGTCAAAGCTTGACCGTTGACCAACGCGTGAGTAGGTGGTACACGCGCGCGTTGCTCCAAAACCTGCGCGCGTGGGTCAAGGTGCCAGGTATGGTCAACAGTCAAAACTTGACCATTAACCCACATGCGCATGGCGCACGCCAGAGCGCAACTAGCATGCGTCGGAACAAACTTGTCCCCATCACCTTTATGGGTTGGTAAGCTTAACCACCAGGCAACCTCAGCCAGGCCTCATGGACTGGCTGAGCTCTTCTCTTTGCAGCTTCATACTTACCACCTCATTCCCTATATATACACCCATGGTTATTCTTTACAAGGGTTCAAGTTTTTAATTTAAAGGGTTACAAAATATTGAGTTTCAAGGGATACAAAACCCTAACCCTAATACCAAGCAACAATCCACTTTGTTTCTATCACTCAAAAGCATCCAACCTCAACTCAACTCAAAGCTCAAGCACTCTTTCAAACTCAATCTACTAATCTAGGTATAGCATACCTATTGTATTCTGTACTGATCCCTAAGGGGGGCTGGTAGGGCCAAGGCTGGTAATCAATACCAGTCTTGGCTCTAAAGCTAGCAAGGTTTCAAAAATCGTAGTGGTAGCAACCAACGCGCATCGGTCCCATTCTCATGCGCGCCACTCCATGGCTACGTGCACAGGTCCGCATGGGGATTGGTGTCCCACTGTTATATGTTTTTCTCACATATAGATCAATGTTAAGCATGCTAATAACTAGTTTATTGCTTTTCTTAGTTAAAACAGTTTGATTTAGTTCAATATTCATATCTACTGTTGTGGAGTACCCTTGGGATCATTCTGGACCTGTCCCAGAACCCAAAAATATGTAAACCAAATACTGGTTAAACG
Organism: Rhododendron kiyosumense; assembly: GCA_019656275.1. NCBI lineage: Eukaryota > Viridiplantae > Streptophyta > Magnoliopsida > Ericales > Ericaceae > Rhododendron > Rhododendron kiyosumense. Next base: position 4,107 of record BPLS01012479.1, on the reverse strand, counting down.
GTTTAGACAAGCGCGCGCCAATCTGCCTCAGATCAGTGAGTGGCCTTGCATGGGTAGTTAGGCCCTATTCCATTATTTTGTCCCCACACTGTTTATGGAGCGTTTTATTAATTTGTAGGGCTTTTCAGCCTTTAAACTGCTTAGATCTGCATGTTATGCTACTATATGAATTGCTTGGTTTGTCTTGGGTGTGCATTGGTCCTTCTAGAACCCAGAGGGTTTGAGAATAAGAGCTGTGGATTTGAGCTTACTGGCGCGCGCATGTCTTGGAGTTGCACGTGCAGGTGTGAACAACATGTAGTGAATTGTTCAGTGCATGCAGGTTTCTTCCTGCGCACGTCACTCCAAAACAGGGGCCTTCTAATTTGTTTAAACTCTCACAGCAGTCTGTTCTCATCCTATACTAACTGCTCATCCATGCCATCATTAATCACATCCTGCAAATCGTATTACAACTTTAATCCCCATTAAACTGTTCCCCGCCCTAATTGGCTAAAGAATTGATTAATCAAACAGAATCGCAAATAAATATTTTCGCAAATGTCTAAGTAAAGACCGATCTCCAGATTGGGAGAGAGGGGTGCCATAAATCCCTTCCCCTCTCGTAACCTAGCTCCTAAACCCAGATATGGTTATGACGGACTAGTTCCTTAACTTTTTCAAATCAAATAACGTGGCAGGTGCTTCGAAATACGGTTCCTTGGGTGTTGGACCTTCAAACCCGAGTGGCGAGTCTGTATTTACAAGCGCTTGCCGTCCAGCTTAGCGCTCCTCGACCCGACGTTCTTAGGAAAGGAACGGAATCCTTTTTTGAAAGGGCATGCTGCCCACAATAGCATTGCCTGCATGGTATGTTTTTGGTAAGTTGAAAGCACCGCTACTTACTTAACACTCCTAAAAGCACCGCAAAGCATGAATTTCTAGAACAAAATCAAACACTGAAAAAATATAAGCCGCCCTGTCGGCAATTGAACTGGGGTTGCTCTAGCAATCTCTGCCTTGCAAGGCCTAAGGAAAGAAAGAATGTGAGGTAGTAGAGTAGGTTATGGATGATGAGTCAAGGATATTATGGATAGAACTGACAATACTTATTTCTTGATGGATGCTTCAAGATGACAACTTTAAGATTTTGATTCCTATTTCCAAATTGGCGTAGCAACCCATCTTTTAATTTCAAAATTTTGAGCATGCTTACTGCAACTAATTGGTAAGATTTAGGAGTTCGCCAATATGCTGGCAGGTAATCATGTGGATCCCAATTACTTCAATCATATTTTGAGAAAGAGAAAGAAAAGGAAAAACTTATTGAATGAGTTTCTGAAAGACCAACCCCGATGTGCTTTGGTAAAAATGAGTTTTGGTAAACACTTGCTGAAAGAATAACCTGAAGCTGGTAGTAAATCATGTTAGCATTGTTTGGAGTGAATGAATTTTCCCTAACCAAGTATTGAAAGAAAGAAGAACTTTCGAAACTTTTCTTAGGGAAAATGGCTAGTGATGATCAAACCCTTAAATAACAAGTTTTTCCTAAAAATTATGTAAGGTGAGACATTCAAATAGCCGTTAGCACATCGGTGGACTCCGAGTTTACTCTCTGTTGTGGTCATCTGCTCAGCTATTTTAGTCTATTTTATAGCGTGGATTGGTTTGGAAGTTGGATCTTAAGTGGCACAATGTAAGCAACGAGTCTTAAGAATCATCCATATCAAAAATTTCTAGCTGTCTATGGTATCCAATAAACTCATGCGTGCACACAAATTGCTATGCACGACTCATCCATAATCTGTGAAAGTAGCTATGGTGCTATGTATATCATTTTGCTTGCCTTTCTCTAACCATGCAGGGGACTAAACCAAAAGAGGAGTCCATTACCCTTATTTCTTCTCATAGCACATTGCATGATCACATGTCAACATCGAATATCATTTGGTTAAGCCACCCCATTATGCTAGAGTTGCATTTTAAGGGCAATAAGTGTGTTTGATGTGTGCATTGCATAGGCACTTGATTTTGGAAATCTCAATCTAAGTGTAACTAGGTTCTTGCTTTTCCTGAATTTTAGGTTTGGTCTTAGACGTGACAGCGATGGCTGACAAGAATATTGAAGCTCTAGCTGCTAAAGTTAATGTATTGGTTGAATCAGTGGTTGCCCTAGCCACCATTGTTCACAGTTTGCAAAGAAGTCCTCCACAAGCTCCACCTCCATCTCCACCTACTAGATGGATGAAAAGGGCAGCTCAGAGAGAAACTTATCCCGTAAAGGACAACCAAATTAAAATGGTGGTGGATGATCTGTAGCAGCAACATGAGAAACAACTTATTTTCGATACTGTCGGTCTAAACCAGGAATCTTTTAAAGAGAAAAATAGCTGTAAGATGAAAATGAGCACCAGTAATGTTGAAATGGTAGGATCTCATCTTAACCAAAAGCAAAAGAGAAAATTTGTTTCTCTTCGAATGAACTTGGAAAAGGTGTTCTGTATCTTGGAAGCAAATGGGGTATTGAAGCCATTGCAGCCAAAATTTCCTAACTTTATACAAAAAAGCGTAGGGTATTGCAATTACCACCAAGTAAATGGTCACTCTATCAAAGAATGCAAGACTTTCAAGAATGCAATCCAAGACCTCATCGATCAAGAGAAGATTGATCCAGCCAAGTTTGATCATCGGGCAACAGTAACATCCATGCCTGTCACGTCTTAGGCTAACAGTCTGTGACACCCCGCTTTCCGGTAGCCGACGGTACTGCAGAAGGGCAGGCTCCGTCCGGAT
>BPLS01012474.1:546-16714 GCA_019656275.1 Rhododendron kiyosumense | reverse complement strand
AGTCTACGCCTTTTTCAAATCAAATCAAACCTCTTTTCAAATCAAATAAAAAACGTAGCAAGCGTTCTCGAGTTCGGTTCCTTGGGTGCCTCACCGCTAAAACCCGAGTGGCGACTCTGAATCGAAGCGTTTCGCGGCGCCGCATTTTCCAAAGAGGGCCGCAAACCAAAATCGGGCGATTTTCGGGGGCGCGTGCACACAGTGGCGACTCTGCTGGGGACAATTCCATTAATCAAATATTTGGCGATTAATACATGAAAGAACAATTTTCAAAAGCTTGTCAAAACAGTACGTTTCGCGCTGCTGAAGAACGGAATGGTAACGTAACAGGATCTCAGCGTCCGACCAATCCGAACTGGGGCTTTTACTATTGTTCACTCATGTAGTTTTCTCCAAGTATTGATTAATGAAAGTGAGCCAAGCTCAAAAGGCATTTTCAAAACCTTGCGTTTCTCTCTCATTCTAAATCATTCTTCGGCACCTTTCTCCATTTGCATCGATGTTGGATAAGCCCCGTTGAGGTGTTTTGGGTAACCGGCACAGTTTACTGGAGCCCGGGGTCCTCGAATGCCCAACAACCTTGGACGATGATGAGTCGTATTACCGTTCGACCATCGCTTTGCTGCACGCATTGCAATGGGAGGTATACCGCGGCTCTAGTCAGAGGAACCCCTTTAAGCCAAAACCGGCCTCTACATACGTACAAAGCTCTAGAACCTTTCAAACTAAGACAGGAACCTACAGGGTAGGATTACTTGCATCTAACCCCCATAAACTGTCTATGTGTTACCGCTTTTCCTTACCGCATGCCTATGCATACATGCATTCCGCTTTGCGTAGGAGCATGCTAGGGCGGCTTTTAGGTCTGTCTCGAGTTTGTCTCGTGACTATTAGGACCCTGCCATGGACCGATGAAGAGTCGTGCATCTCGATGTTGCACGTTATCAATTTTCAAAATCCTTGGGTCAGCAAGACTTTTGGAAATCAGGACTATTTGAGTCTCTTGTCTAAACCTAGTCGAAATTTCAAACAGAAAACTAGGAACAACGAAGAGAATGTCGTGATACCCACACCATCCCGGTTAAAGTGCTAATCACTTACACCATCAAGGCTCCGGCACAGTGCTGCTTACGCCACCTCGGTTATGGTATCACGCCGTCTGCACTAAGTTGTTCCGATCTCCAAAGTTGAAACTTCGAGAAAGGGGCAGTCAAAAGACTTAGATTGTCTCGACATCCTTTAATATCCATCGACTCAAAACAAGGATATACCTTCGAAAAGAAATCCGAGGATTCTATGGCAGCGTCCTAACAGCATGAGTTGGACTCCCTCTAGTATTAGAGTCTAGGAGGACACCGACGACGTTGGCATGCCATTTTCTTTCAATTCTTTCAAAATAAACTGTTGCAGGCTGTCATTGAGCTCGTCTATTTTACTGTTTAGCTGAGCCATGGGGAGCTTCGAAATCAAGAGCCAAACCTGCTTGGGAACGTCCGTTGGGTCTGCTTGAGGGTCTGTTTTGGGGTCTGCTTTTCTGCTCGTCACAACGGAAGCTCAGCTCTGCACTCTGTCGAGGGAGGATTCACCGCCAACCACTCCGCACGAGTCTCCTCCGTCCTCTCCATCTCCACCTACAACTCCAAAACCAGTCAAGACAGAAGCTTTAGATATGGCAGACGTTCCACCTCCGAATCTCACCACCATTCTGGCCGACCTCCAGCACAACTTAGCCATCATGCAGCAAAGGGCCGACCAGGCTGACACTGCCATGACCAACCTGCAGGCTTTGATCAACGAAAGACTGCCAGTCGCGAGGATAGAGGGCGAGAGGCAAGAGCGCGAAGGCCCAGCGGGGGAGGACATTCCGGCCGAGCAGCCTGTCGCAAATCCCGAAATGGCTGCTCTAATTGCCAAAATGGCCAAACTAGAAGAGTCAGTGGCCAAGTCAGAAAGAATCAGCGCCGGAGGGTTAGACATGGACCGTCTCTGCCCTTTTCCAAATGCACGGCTCCCGGAAAGGTTCAAGATGCCCGATTTTGCAAAATTCGACGGGACGGGCGACCCGAAAACTCACTTGCTAGCTTACCATGGTGCAATGAAACTACATGGGGTCGAGGAGGAGGCAATGTCCCAGTTGTTCCCTCAGACTTTGGCTGGCCCAGCTTTTCAATGGTTTCTGTCTCTCGACGTCTCCAAGCGCAAAACGTGGGAGGACATAGGCGCGGCCTTTTTCACTCAGTACAGCTACAACTCCCAGCTCAAGATGACCACCCGAGAGTTGGAGTCTACTAAAATGACCACGAAGGAGTCCTTCGCAGAATTCATCAAGCGTTGGAGGACTAAGGCTGCAGTCATGACCGATCGGCCGAGTGAGAAGGATCAGATCCGTATCATCTCCCGTAATCTGTTGCCCGACTTTGCCAAGAATCTGGTGCTAGTCCAAGGGGCCGATTGGGATACCTTCTTTGAATCTGGCCTCGCCATTGAAGAAGCTCTCCAAACTGGGGTACTGCCGCGTAGCGACCCTCCGTCTTCCTCCTCAGGGTCAAAGGCCAAGACTCGTGCTTACACAGGGAGCAGCACTGCTCTGTTCGGTAACAGCAATTACGCCAATGCCACATCTGCCGGGAGCAGCACCGCTCAGGATTCCCACCACATCGCCGATATCAATCAAGTCCAAGCTCCACCGAAACCCAGAAACCGCAATCAACCCCGGAACTTCACCAAGTTTGAGGCTCCACTTTCCCAAGTGCTAGAAAGGTTGACCAAGTCCGGTCACCTCAAACCGCTGGATCCAACTCCTCTGCCCCAAAACCTATCCCCTAGCCACAACTCAAATGCTTTCTGTGCCTACCACCAGATGCCTGGCCACTACACCGACTCTTGCTATCGCCTCCGTCACGCGATACAAGATTTGGTAGATAGCGGAACCATCCCTACCCCTCCTAAACCCAATGTCATTACCAACTCCATGCCGCAGCACGGCGGCCACCCTCAAGTCAACCAAATCGACCTTACCTCCACTATAATCCAACCTAGCTCCACCACATTCAACCCCACTGACCATATAGCCCCAACCTTCCATCCCAAACCTGTTGTGACCTTCCCGGAGAATGTCAGTATCAATATGCTAGCCGTTGGTTGGAACTTAGAAGACAAAGCAGGGGAGTGGGAAGAGTTAGCTCACGACTGGGAAGAGCAGTATCACTTGGGCTTCCCTCAGGACCCCGTGGTCGATCAAGCACAGCTAGACCAGTGGGAGGAGGAATGGATCGCAGCACGAGCCGATCCGCTAGATGGCCTGTCACTGTTCATGCTTTTCTACCAGCCGGAGCCGGTCTTGCCTGAAATGGAGGACAAAGAATATGAGTGGGCTGTGGAGCCCAATGTTGTGCAACCCGTCGAACTCCAAGGCATGGGAGAGGCCAACGCTAGCAATGACTTGGATGAGCAATACTTGGATTTCTACGTCGAAAAGGAGAGTGCTTCCGATGAGCCCCGCCGGTTGGGGTCCTTCCTACCTTTGATTGACAAGCTCTCGGACGCTGTGCATGAGTACGACCTCGTGGTGGGGCCAACCTTCAACATTGTCCCTGTGGATCAGCCACGCCCTTTGGTGGCTCCGAGTGAGGACTGCTCAATCATGACTCTCAACGCGCCGCCCGTTGATCTGTGGAATGTTGATGAGATTGTCAACCTGAGCGCGGACCCTCTCCTAGCTGACTTGTGGAAGGATGACAGAGTGGTCGACATGCAAGTGGGAGAAGAAATCTGGACTGTCAACACTGCTTTGGTAGACTCAGGCTTTTGGGAGGTACCGTTCATCACTAATCCGGGGACACCTTTTGAGGAAGCTGCCGCACAGGATCCGGCCTTTTGGGAGGCACAAGTCATGAGCGATCTGGAATGGGTTACGGCGTCGGACCAGATTGCATCGATCGACAAGGGGAAAGGCAAGCTAGAGGAAGTGCCTGCTGACTTCTGGGATTTCGTGGATACGTCGCCTTGGTGGGAGGTGGCCAACGTCACTAGGAGCGGTCGAGTTTTCCAACCGCCTAATCTTTCGGGAGGAAGCTCGTCCAATCCCGGCCATGATCAAAGACTCACCGTCCCCCCCACTCAAAGGAACGCTCCGGCCATTCCTAGCGGAGTACCCGAAGAGGACGCCATTCTGAAACAGCTGGAAAGGATCCCTGCTGCCGTCTCTGTCTGGGGTTTAATTTCGTCATCAAAGGAGCATCGAGAAAGGCTGTCTTCAGCTCTAGCCCGTCTTACTGTGCCAACTGACATTACCCCCGAGGCCATGGTTGCCCTAGTTTTACCGCTGCTCTCCAAGCATTCCGTCACTTTCACCGAAAAGGATCTACCCGTCGACGGAACTGCTCACAACCGCCCGCTGCACATCACTATCAAGTGCAGGGGACATTGGGTGCCAACTGTGCTAATCGACAATGGGTCCGCGATCAACGTCTGCCCAATGAGGGTTGCTTACCGTTTGGGGCTCACCAAGGCTGATCTTACGCCTTCCAATCTAGCAGTCAAGGCTTACGACAACACGCGCCGCGTAGTCGAAGGGACTCTCATGCTGAAGCTTGATGCCGAGGGTTTCGAAATGGACGTGGAGTTCCATGTGGTTGACATCCCCGCCATTTTCAACTTGCTTTTGGGAAGGCCGTGGCTTCATAGAGCGGACATCATGGCTGTGCCGTCGACTCTCCATCAGAAAGTCATGCTGGGGCTTTCTACCGGAACCTTAACCATCTGCGGAGACTCTGGGATCCGCCCGCTCAAGGATGATGGGACCCCTGTTCTAGGAATCATGCACGGAGAGGAAGACTCGGACTTTGGAGGTTTCGCTTTTGACACCTCCGGCTCAGTCCTAGCTATTGTCGTGGATGACGACTTCATCATCAGCTCTGCTGCCTTCGAAATCATGAGAAGGATGTCATTCATGCCTGGCTTAGGGCTCGGGATCAACCAGCAAGGGATCGCTGAGTTCCCTGTCTTTCCCTTTACCGAAGGCCGTTTTGGCCTGGGATACACCCCCCCTACCAAAAAGGCCAAACCAAGGAAAGACACGGGAAAACCTCGGACCCTTTATGGTAACCCCGACAGCCATTTCGTCCGTGAAGGAGGGAGCATTGCTTATCTGGGGCAGGCTGAACCGTTTTGGGATCAAGTGACCAGGACTTGGCTACCGGGCTTTGAGATCTTCGCCGCCGACACTTGGTCCGATGACGAAGAGGAAATAGCTAAAGAGGAGCTAGCTGCAAAGGAATTCAAAAGGCAGTTGGTCGCAATCAAGGAAAGGGCTGACTGGTTGGTTGCCTTTGATCAAGGGGATTTAGAGGTGCTGTTCTCCCAAGTGGGTTTGGTTAGCAAGGAAGACGAGGCTGAAGTGCTGATGCTTGGGCCCGACTCTCCAGATCTTCTCAACGATCCAACCTCCCTCATCGTCGAAGCAAAGGGTAGTCTTAATAATTGCATTTTTACTCCCCGTCTGACATGCATTGATGATGTATCTGAATCTGACACGGAGTCTGTCGAGTCTAAGTCTAGCTCAGAGTCGGAGTTTGTGCCTCTCGGCCCTCCACGTCATAGCGTTTACTTCGAGTTTGAGTCGACTGTACTTGGCAACCCCTCTGGGTTTTATGAAATGCATGATCCTGCTTCCGACTATTTTGCTGATCTCTATATAAACTGTGTCGACCCCGACGATGAAGGAGTCGACTTTGACGGGAACATCCCGGCCGAGTTGCGTTCCCTCATCGAAAGGGAAGACGAAAGGCATGCTCAGCCTCTAAAAGACGAAGTAATTTCAATAAATCTGAAAGATGAGGATGATCCCCGCATGATGCAAATTGGTTCCACTTTGTCTCCGAAAAACCACGCGGCCACAATCGAAGCTCTCAAGGATTTCGCCGTAGTTTTTGCCTGGTCTCATGCAGACATGCCCGGTATCGACCCCGAAATCGTCCAGCACAGAATTCCTTTGCTACCAGGGGCTGTCCCCGTCAAACAGAAGCTTCGCAGAATGAGGCCGGATTGGGTTCAGAAGATTAAGGAGGAGGTCACCAAGCAAATCGACGCAGGATTTCTAAGAGTGGCTGAATATCCCCAATGGATTGCTAACATCGTGCCCGTGCCCAAAAAGGACGGAAGGATCAGGGTCTGTGTCGACTTCAGGGACTTAAACAAAGCAAGCCCCAAAGACAGTTTTCCCTTGCCTCACATTGATGTGCTTGTGGACAACACGGCGGGGCATGCTTTACTTTCGTTCGTCGACGGTTTCGCAGGGTACAATCAGATTCTCATGGCTCCAGAGGACCAGGAGAAAACAACGTTCATCACCGAATGGGGAACTTACTGCTATATCAAGATGCCGTTTGGTTTGAAGAATGCTGGTCCCACTTTTCAAAGGGCTCAGACGACCCTGCTTCACGACTTCATCCACAAGACAGTCGAGGTATACGTCGATGATATGATTGTAAAGGCCAAAGAGGAGGACGACTACATTCCCTCGCTCAGGCAGTTTCTCGAAAGGCTCCGCAAATACAATGTGCGTCTCAACCCACAGAAGTGTACATTTGGCGTCACAGCAGGCAAAATGTTGGGGTTTCTGATCACCAGGAGAGGAATTGAAGTGGATCCGTCTAAGATCAAGGCAATCCTCGAAATGGAGCCTCCGCAGACTGAAAAGGGAGTTCGCAGTTTTCTGGGAAAGGTGCAGTTTATCAGCAGGTTCATCGCTAAGCTGACCCTAACTTGTGAGCCACTGTTCCGGTTACTCAAGAAGGACGTCCCGTTTGAATGGACAGAAAAGTGTCAAGCCGCTTTCGAATCAATCAAGGCATACCTGCATAACCCGCCGGTGCTGATGCTGCCGACTCCGGGTCGACCGTTAATTCTATACTTGTCTGTGACTCCGACTTCTATGGGTTGTTTGCTAGCGCAGGAAGGGGAAAACAGAGCCAAAAGAGCCATCTACTACCTGAGCAAGAAGATGTCTGACAGCGAAGAGCGGTATACCTCTTTGGAGAAGACGTGTTGGGCACTAGTCTGGGTCACCAAGAGGCTTAGGCACTACATGCTAGCCTATTCGGTGAAGTTGATTTCTCGGATGGATCCTATCAAGTATCTGTTCGAGAAGCCAGCGCTCACCCATAAGCTAGCACGTTGGTTGCTTCTGTTAGCTGAGTTCGATCTCCAGTATGTTACAAGGAAATCAGTGAAGGGCCGTGCTGTGGCCGAATTTCTGGCTGATCATCCGGTCGAAGGGCCCGAAGATGTAGATTTCACTTTCCCGGACGAGGATGTGCTAACTGTGGTCGAGGAAGTGTGGACGCTTTATTTCGATGGGGCTGCCAATCAGAAGGGATTTGGAATCGGGGTGTTGCTGATCACGCCCGCTGGTGCTCATATTCCGCTCGCTTTCAAACTGAATTTCGATGTTACCAACAATCAAGCTGAGTATGAGGCCTGCATCGTAGGAATGGAAGCAGCGATTGCACTGGGAGTCGAGAAGCTCGAAGTTATCGGAGACTCAAACCTGGTGGTTTCCCAAGCTAACGGAGAGTGGAAGGTCCGTGAGGAAAAGCTGAAGCCTTATCATCAAGATTTGGAGGAACTGATTCCTCGCTTCAATAGGGTAACTTTCACCCATGTTCCCCGCTTGAGGAATCAGTTCGCCGACGCCTTGGCGACTTTGGCTTCAATGATCGAACTTCCAATAGGGATCAAGTTGCGACCAATCGTGATTGAACAGAGGGACCTGCCCGCTTATGAATACGTCAACGCCATCGATGATGGCCTACCCTGGTACCATGACATCTGGAACTTTGTGGAGAGCGGGGAATTTCCCGCTGGGGCTACCAAGAAGGATCGAATCGCTTTGCAACGTTTAGCCGCTCAGTACATCATCTGTGGGGGAAAGTTGTATCGAAGGTCTCACTGCGGGATGCACAAGCTGTGTGTGAATGGCTCCGAAGCGACGAGGATAATGGAGGAGATTCACGAAGGAGTCTGCGGTCCTCACATGAGTGGTGTTATGCTCGCAAGGAAAATCCTCAGGCAGGGCTATTATTGGTCCACAATGGAATCACAGTGCATTGACTACGTGCGACGCTGCTACAAGTGTCAGATTCATGCGAACTTGCAGCATGTTCCTCCATCCGAGTTATACGGCATGACCTCGCCTTGGCCTTTCTCAGTATGGGGAATCGACGTCATCGGGATGATCAGGCCCTCAGCTTCAAACGGCCACAAGTTCATATTGGTAGCCATCGACTACTTCACCAAGTGGGTTGAGGCCGAAGTCTTACAAGACTCTGACAACCGTTCAAGTCGCGCAGTTCATTCGAAAGAACATCATCTACCGGTACGGTGTGCCTCAGGCTTTCGTTTCAGATAATGGGAGTCATTTCAATGGTAGGGTCCTGGAGCTCTTCGAAGAATTCAAAATCAAAATCCATCACTCCACGACCTATCGCCCTCAAACAAACGGGGCAGTCGAAGCAGCGAATAAGAATGTCGAAATGATCATCAAGAAGACCGCTGAGTCAGCAAGGGATTGGCACGAGTTGTTACCGTTGGCCCTTTGGGGGTACCGTACTTCGATCCGCACTTCCACAGGTGCAACCCCGTTCTCTCTGGTTTATGGAATGGAGGCAGTTCTCCCCGTTGAGCTCGAAATTCCGTCTCTAAGGATCATGGCTGAAAGTGGTCTCGAGGAGGCTGAATGGCTGAGTGGTAGATTTGTCGAGCTGATGTTGTTCGACGAGAGAAGGCTCCGGGCACTGTATCACGTTCAAGGGTATCAGCGTCGAATTGCCCGCGCATTCAACAAGAAAGTCAAGTCGAGAGGATTGGTCGAGGGCGACATGGTTACAAAGGAGATCCGGGCTCCAGTATTCGATCCCCGTGGGAAATTCAGGCCGAAGCGCTCTGGGCCATACATCATCAAGACCATCCTATCTGGGGGTGCTGCTAGGCTCATCGACCTCGACGGCAACGAGTTCAGTACTTTGGTCAACCTGGATCAGCTCAAACGTTACTATCCCTGAGAGATGCTCGTTGGATCGAAAACCACAAGGGTGGGCGATTCCAAGCAAAAGTTAGAGCAGCCTGCTGGACCGAAAACCCAAGGGGGCGGTCTAGGCAAAAATAAATAGGCAAAATCAAGAGCTCACTAGACCGAAAACCTGTTAAGGCGGTTCTAGGCAAAAGTTAGAGCGTAAAAGGAGAGGTAAAATACACGAGCGAACCTTTGCCTGAACTACGTTCTGACCTGATTCCCTGCCAAGGGATACGTAGGCAGTCTCTCAATGAGACCCGGTCATATCCCATCAAGCTGATCCACGGTCCGCCATTTTGGGTTCTTCTACCAGGGCCGAGACAATTCTAAATTCAAAAGGGGAAAGCCCTTCATCTTTCAACTTTATTTTTGCAAAACTACTACGTCTAATACACAAGCTGAGCATAAAAGCCTTAAAAGAAATGAAGCATGAAAAACAGAACAAAATGCTTGAGAAGCCTAACGGCTCACAGTTTATTCTAACTACAGCAAAGTGGTTTGGAGTCAGTCAATATTCGCTCTTGCGTGCACATCTGCTCTCAGCCACCGTTTATAGCGATTTTTCAGTCGAGGGTCGAAATCTGGCATCTCCGCCTGGAGAGCCCTCAGGCCCCAGCGCCTCTGATAACCGCCCAGCGTCTGAGCATTGAAATTGGGAAGACAGAAGCCCCCGATGCTGATTTGGATATTCTCCTGTGAGGCGCCCAATTGGCGAAGGATCCGCCCAGGGATGTAGAACGTGAAGCTGGTCAGCCCCGCGATGACTATCCTGTCAAAGCCATCGGAATGGACGGCCATGTCCAGAAGGTCCAACCAAGGACACCTCCAAGCGATTTCGTCAGGCTGCATCTCCTGCATGAATTCGTACCAACCCGCCACATCCAAGTCGGGGTACCGCATCTCCCTCTGATGGACCCGCTTCGGAAACAGGTTCCAGCCCGCCGCCGGTGGATGCAGCAGACTCAGTTTATCCGATAGCCACAGCTGCATGAGTGACAAAACAAGTAAGGAGTCAGATAAAGCCTGAGTGACAAAACAAGTGAGAAGCTAGGAAGTAGCCTGAACCGAGTGTCGAGGTAAAATGAGAATGTGCGAAAGGCCAGAAAAAGGTGAGCTGAGTGAGTTTGCCTGGAGCAAGAGCGGGCTTCCGCTGAACACTGCCGACTGGCCTGTGCTCACCAAATCCAAACCCAAGAGTGTCTCCGCCAGGACCAAAGGGATCACGTTTCTGCGCGCCCCCATCTGAGCAGCCACGCTCACGAGCAAGGGACTGACCCGCCCGTCGGCCGGAACGAATAAGTAGGCCGCGAGCAAGCAAATGACCAGGGCAAAGCGCCGGCGCGCTTGGATTTCCTCGCTGCCCGGGCTATCCAAGGCAACAGCCGGACTGTACATCTCAACTAGCCGGAAAATGTTCACCTGTCCGCCTTCCAGGATTGTGTTCGCCAAACCCCGGGGGATACCAAGCGAACTAGCCAAAAGTTTCGGCATGCTCTCTTGGTAAGGAGGAACGACGAGCGTCGAGGACGCGTAAGTGCGGAGGTACGCTTGGAATTCCTCCACGGTTGGGCACATCTCATCGTCACCAAAGCGGAAGACATGGACGTCCGGGTCCCAGAATCTCAAAGCGGCCCACAGCAGCGTCGGTCGGATGGGTACGTGTCGAAGAAAGCGGAACGAAGAAAGCCCGTGGTATTGGAAATTAAGCCAATCAACGCTTAAAAAGGACACTAGCCAAGGCCTGATCAGTGTTGGGAGAGGGTTATCCATGGACAATGCTGCTTATATGATGGAAAAGAAAGTGGGTAATTGATGCTGTAAATACCCGAAGGGGGCATCCCAGCTTTATACGCCTTCAATGTGCCGTTGCAATTCTCATAAGGCATGAGACCAATCAACTAGTATCCAAGGTGGCATCCCATCAAGTACCCTGCCTCCCTGAGCCCTCAGAAACCGTGTACAAGCCGTGTGGGGGTGAAAACAAACTCCCTCTGAAAAAGGACGATCAGTCAGTCAAGTGGATCTGACCCTCAGAATCTTGGCGTACGCCAACCTGAAGCTGGCGTACACATGGTTTCTCCATTATTGGCGTACGGAGCAAAGGCCTTGGCGTACGCCAGGTTGGTAAACCAGAAAACAGTTCCCAGCAGCTACTGCCTTCGCATGGTCGTTTTTGGTTCCAGGGTTGCTTTGCCCATTTCTTGGTTCCCCTAAGTCTTAAACATCATTTGAGACTGCGGTAAAGCGTCGGGACTCAAAAGCCGCGCCCATCGAAGATTTTGGACCCCCGGAGGCCCGTTCCAAGCTCAAATCAAGGATACGGATGGTCAAATCTCGTTTTAGAGGGTTTTGTCGAGTTTTGTTATGCCGTACACGTCACATAGGCCTTGTGTGACTGCGCGGGGGTGTCGGTTTCAGTCCGGGACCATATCAAGTCTTCTTTTGCGTCTTATGACCGTTTTTGCGTCATTTTCAGCTTTTTATCGATTTTCGCCGTATGCCGGGGTATTTTTATCCATTTTTGCGTTTCGTACAAGTCACTATACATCTCTGGGGTCTTTCAAAAGCGTCGGTTTCATCCGTCTCGGAGGAGTACGGATTTTGGTCCATTAACGCCTATTTCCCCGTATCCTCCGCGTGTCTGGGGTATATCTTGTATCCTAGGACATTTCTGTCCACTTTTATTCGAGCTAAGTCTTTTGTGCGCATGTGCAAGTGTCCGTGTCGATTCAGAACCATCACCAATGCATGTTAGATATTAGGGGACGGTTCGTTCGCTTTCTTAAAGCACAAAATCCAATAAAAAGTCAACGAACGGGAAATGCAGATATTATTACTACTATATCAAAGCAAAGTGTGGAAATGTATCAAAGCGGCGCACCGGCCCAAGCAAACTCAAAAGTATCAGGGCACACTCGCCCAAAGATCAACAGGCACGCAGGCCTCATATCCAAAATCCAGAATGTCTAAAGTATCAAAGTCAAAAGGGCAAAACAGCAAAATAGACTAAGGCTCGGTGATAGCCCTCAGTCATCAAAAAGGTCCTCGTCGTCGTCCTCCTCGCTCTCTGCCAGCTCGCGCGGGTCTATCCGGAACCGAGGGTCCTCGACGGAGTCAGAATCACTGCTGAAGGACACGCCTTCCTCTTCTTCCTCCTCTTCTTCTTCCTCCTCCCTCCTTCTCTTTTGCGAAGGCCCCTCAGCAGGCCTCTTCTCCGCGGGCCTTTTCCTCAACTCTCGTCGGAACGGGAGATTCTCGCTAGCCGGCGCGATCCGTACTCCCCTCTGTGTACTCGTCGCTGGCCGGGAAGAGCTCGGTGCTATCTTCTTCTGTGGAGGTGGCCTCACGCTCTTCCTTCTAGGAGCCGCCCTAGCTTGCCCCTGCATTGCATTCAACTTATTAATATTTGTGTACATATTGCATTATTTTGAAATGTAAAGGCAGGACATTGTTCTATCAAAGTTTCAAAGTCATACCTGAGGCCGCACAGTAGGAGCTGGAGCTGGAGGTGGATAGTGCAACCGCAACTGGGCACCGCTGGCAATCCTATGAAACTCCTTCTCCATTGCCTTCATCAAGCGCACCGCCTCTCGTACCCACGTCATAGGAGCCTGTTTCCAATGAGCAATCAAGTCAGTTTTCAAAGCAAGTGTACATGTGCAAATCAAGTAAGGAAAATACAGGGGACGCTAAGTATCGTACCGGTCCTGTGATCTCATCGGGCTCTCTCCTAGCCGGCTCGAACTGCAGAGTGGCCTCCTCTCCCTGAGCGTCCCGCACAGCCAGCGTCCAAGAAAGCTGAGGAAGTCCCGTCGCCCTAGCAGACTCACTCCTCTCCCTCGGACGGGCAGTCCTACCGCCTTGTCCACGCCTCTCCTCTCCAGCAGCTCTAGCCTCAGCCTCTACAGCTCCGAGCTCGACTACCCCAAGTGGCCCCGCCAGGTACTGCTTCCGATAGACAGCGTAGTCGCGCTCAGGCCTCAAGAAAGCGATAAGACCCGCCGGGACAGTGAAGCGCTGCAGCTCAGCCAGCGTGTACTGGTCCGTGTGTGAAGCCCGAGGAGGAAGTAGACCAGGCACGACGAACTCCGAAGCCCCAAGTGACTGCCGTGTCACCCGGTCCCCTAAGTACCACTGCCATCCAAAGATCGACTCCAGCAGCACGCGGCTCGCAGCTACCTCTCTGCTCCGGGAAAGGTACTCCGGCTCAGCCTCCGCGGACCTCCAAGGATCCCACTCCACCTGAAAGTATTCAGCAGGCAAACAACAAGCAGTCGGTCAGCGACAGCATTAAAGCAATTCAAGGGCAGGGGTAGGCAGTAGAAAGTTCAAGTTTTACCTGGGTACCCGACAGCTCGTCAAGGTACGCTCGGAAGGCCTGGAGGCTACCTCTTGCCGCCTTCTTGCCCCTATGCGGTGGCCCCCATATCAGAGCACGGGGACGCATCTTCAAGTCCGGGCAGGTATTCTCCGGAGGGTACATCTTCAGCACCTCATAGGCCCATAGCTGCAAGTTCAAACAGTCAGTCAAAAGCATCAGTACGGCAGTCACAATTCAAAAGAAAGGAAGTTACTTGGGAAATAAGCGCATGCAAAGTTGGTTCCTTACCTCCCACACTCTCCAGTAGCCGGCAATCGCCTTCTTCCGCCGAGAGAACTCCCCCATGAAGCTGTAGCACGTCGCTAGAGCTGCACCTCCCCAGTCGTACCTCGCCGCTCTGCGCAAGTCGAACAAGGCCGGCAAGTAGGCCGCGTGCACCGTGGACCGCTTGTTGGGGTACAGTGAAGCCCCGAACAAGTACAACAGGTAGGCCCTCGCCATCTGCTCCTCCTCCTGCTCTGAGCTCGGGATCCTGCCCGTCAGATGCCAATGGAATTGATCATGGGCGTATGTCTCTGAGATGCCCGCCGGCTCGAAGCCCAAGAACCACCGCAGTGCCGCCGGATCCTTATGAATTCCCGTGTCAAAAGGGATCGGATCCCCTCCTACCCTCAAGCCCGTCAAAGCAGCAAAATCCGCTGGAGTCAGAGTCATCTCCCCGATCGGAAGGTGGAAGGTGTTGGAGGCATCCCACCACCTCTCAGCCAGCGCCGTGAGCAAGGCGTGGTCGCTGAGAGTAGCCGTCTGCGTGAGAATGAACGGCCTGAACCCCGCAGCATCAACCAAGGCTCTAACCCGCTCGGGCAGCCCCTGGTACAACTCAAGAGAACTGGCGGGACCGCCGTGCCCTCTCGTGCTACCTCTCGTTCTCTGCACACCACAAAAAGCAAATGGGCAAGAATTCATCAGTATACTACAGCAAGCAGGCGAATCAGGGAGAGTCACAAGTCTAAACAGTCAAGTCAGAATCAAGAGGTGCACTCAAGGGTCAATTCACGGTCTACATCTACTATGGGGTCGAAGCAAGTTGTTTCAGGAGCACGGTATTCTATATGCATAAGGTGTTCTTTCAAAAGTCGATTCTCTTCTAAAAAAGGGCAGTTCATTCAGTCGAATCAAAGGCATAGCATTCTAGCGGTCGAATTCAAGTTCCAATATTAACAAGTCGAGGCAGCCTGCAGTCGATTCAAGTTCGTTATCATGCAAGTTTCTATCAAATTCTCTAGCAGGTCTACAGTCGAAGTCCAAGTTCTCTCTGGCCAAGTTTTTATCTATCAAGTCAAGCTAACAGGCATGCATGCAGCCCTATGCTATCAGAGTTCATGAACGAGCAAGCCACATGCAAATATGGTAATAAAGGATTACGCGAAATTTAAAGGCAAGTTCAGAGAAATACCTGCGCCCAATCCACTGACAAGTGCCACTCGGGGTCTCTCAGCACAAGCTCTGCGTCGTAGTCATCTCGACGAGGGACGTAACTCTCAAACCCGGAGGGTACGAACAAGTGAGGCTCCGGAAGAGCATAGGTCCCAGCATCAAAGGCCGCCCGGCCTGCAGCCCGCAGCGCCTCTGCCCGCTCCACCGCCCGCTCGCGAGCCAAGCCACCCTCCTCCTGGGCCTGCTCGGCCACCTCTGTCTCCTCTACAAAGGCCTCCTCCGCAGCCTTGGCCCTCTCGGCCTCAACTCGCAGCCGTTCCTCCTCCTGAGCCTGCGCAATCCGTCTCAACCTCTCCTCCCGGGCCGACATCACAGCCTCCACCACCGCCGGGTTCTCTCTCAGCAACCGGTCTAACACCTCCTCTGTCACAAACTCCGCGAAGTCCCCGCGCGTAATGGGAACGTGCGCCGAGGACCCCGCCGCTGGTCTGAACTCTGCTGGCCCCGTGGGTGCCTCGGGGGAGCCCTCCTCCGCTGCAACATCTTTACCCCTCGCCGGATCTCTCCTCGGCGTCTCCGGCCGGTCGTCACCGCCGCCAGCATCACCACCGCCGCTGCCGGCCCCGACTGGGCCCATGCCAGTCACAATCGAGCCCTCTACTCCACTATGGAAGTCCATCCGTTGCACTCGTGGACCCCCTGCCTCAGCCACAGCTGGCGTACGGTCGGTCGACCCCGCCGTACGCCACCTGTCGCCGTCGGCCACCTCTGCTGCATGGCTACCACCGCCGTCTCCGATGCCCCTGCCCGCTACACCGGTACTCGATGAAGCCTTCTCCGACGTCTGATCGTCGATTTGAGGCCCTAACACCTCGATTTCATCCCTTGCCTGTCTCTCTCTCTCTCCGTCGCCGCCACTGCCGCCATTGCCGTCGCCTCCGCCTGTTTCCGCCATGGATGATCACGGGTGAGGAGTATTGGAGAAAAGTTTGAGGTTTTGAAGGAGTTTGAGGAGTGGAGAGTTCAAGTTTTTGGGGTCTTGGACTTCAAAACCGTAGAATGGCGGTTCTGTTCGTGTTCTGGAAGTTTTTACGACATAAGGACCAAGCTGGGCCGGGTCTGGGCTTGGATCTGGGCCGGGCTCGAAGGATTTCTGGCGTACGCCAGATTTGAATCACCGTACGCCACGTTTTATTGGGCCGTGGGCCCAAATACCATGGACCAAGTTATTATTTTTTTTTTTTCCTTCTCAAATGGAAGCCCGGATGAACTAGAGGCTTATTTGTACCCCTGTTGAACTGTGCTCGAGCAGAATCCCAATTCAATTTCAATCAACA
>BPLS01012450.1:2106-14331 GCA_019656275.1 Rhododendron kiyosumense | reverse complement strand
GGCCGAAGGCATAGAAGTCACCCCCAACAGAATCAACACCAATTTGAGGTATGTAGCTGGTAAAGTAACCTACAAAGAGCCCCTTCACCTTTGGGATAATTCCACTTCCACTCGAAATTTAACAGATTTCTCCACCCATTTCGTTTTTGTGATTGAGTCGCAAAATCAGAGTCCCATCTTCGGCGATGGTCTGGCCTTCTTTCTCACTCCGAATTGGTCGAATTCCACGACTAGTCAAGGTAGTGGAATGGGCCTCCCACTAAACAACTCTTTTGTTGCTGTGGAGTTTGATACGTACGGGAATCTTGACACGTGGGACGGTTGGGACCCGATCAAAGCTCCTCATGTAGGTATTGATGTCAATTCTCTTAAATCAAATGTTACAGCTCGTTGGTACGCTAACATAACTCATGGGATCCAGAATGAGGCTTGGATTAGTTATAATTCAAGTTCAAAAAATTTAAGCGTAGTTTTTACTGGTTCAACTAATACTACTAGAGTGAACGATTCCATTCATTTCATTGTTGATCTGAGGGATTACTTACCCGATTGGGTAACAATTGGGTTCTCAGCTTCAACAGGTGATAATTTTGAGACACATACTATAAAATCATGGGTATTTAATTCAAGTTTGAAAACAGATCCAGTGAAACCAGGATCGAAAAAAATCTCCCTTGGAGCTGTGGTGGGATCGGTTGTCGGTTCGGTTGTTTTAGTTGGTGGGTTTGTTTTGGTTGGATTTGGCTTTTGGAGGAGAAGTAGAGCAAAAGAAGCGGATGAGTTTGAAGTTGAGATGTCCATGGAAAATGAATTCGAGTCTGGTAGTGGGCCGAAGAAATTTTCCTATGGCCAATTATCTCGGGCGACAAATAACTTTGAGGAGGGACAAAAGCTTGGAGAGGGAGGATTCGGTGGAGTTTATAGGGGTTTCTTGAGGGAATCGAATTCTTATATTGCTGTCAAGAGGATATCAAAGGGGTCAAAGCAAGGGATAAAGGAGTATGCAACGGAAGTGAAGATCATCAGCCGGTTGAGGCATAGGAACTTGGTGCAACTCATCGGTTGGTGCCACGAAAAGAAAGATCTACTCCTCGTTTATGAGTTCATGGAAAATGGAAGCTTAGATTTCCATCTCTTCCAAGGGAAAAGCCTGTTGACATGGGGAACAAGGTATAAAATCGCCCAAGGTTTGGCCTCAGCATTGCTCTATCTACATGAAGAATGGGAGCAATGTGTTGTGCATAGAGATGTAAAATCAAGCAATGTGATGTTGGACTCGAACTTCAATGCCAAATTGGGAGATTTTGGGTTGGCTAGATTTGTAGATCACGAAAAACTGCCCGAAACAACTCTTTTGGCGGGGACCATGGGGTACTTGGCACCGGAATGTGTGGTAACAGGTAAAGCTAGTAAGGAATCAGATGTCTATAGCTTTGGTATCGTGGCGTTGGAAATAGCTTGCGGGAGAAAACCACTTGATTCGAAGGTGCCAGAGTCTCAAATGAGACTGGTGGAATGGGTTTGGGACCTCTATGGAATGGGAAGGTTATTCGAAGCAGTGGACCCAAAACTAGGCTCGGATTTTGATGAGCAAGAAACAGAATGTTTGATGATTGTTGGTCTTTGGTGTGCTCACCCGGATCACAATTTCCGGCCTAAAATCAGACAGGCCATTCATGTACTTAATTTTGAAGCCCCAATGCCCACTCTCCCACCAAAACTGCCCGTGCTATCATTTTTTCCTCTTCCATTGAGCACTACCACCAATAATTCTAACATCAGCCAAAACCAATATTCAAGCTATACTTGCAACACAGATTCTTCTAAGTTCACCTCATCTTCTACTGCTTCGTCTCCATCTATGTCACTTTTGAATAAAGAGTAATTGGATAAATTACTTTTAGATTCTGAATTGTGGATCATAGATTTTTGGATTATAATGAGAGTCTGTAAGTTTGTTCAAATAATATGAGTGGTTCACTTTTCTTCCTAGGTGGTTTTTAGATTTCAGTATTCTATTGTTAAAAGTTGTGTAAATTGGCCTTTTAATCTCCAGGTTGGGGATTAACTTGCACTTCCGTTGTAACGTTTGCTTTTTATCTTTTATATAAAATCTTTGTGCTACCAGTTCGAGTACTTGAGTTAAGTTAATAACCATTCCACCATGAGAATTGATGTATATAAACATGGCTAAATCTTCACCTTTTCCATTATGCATCGATGATTCCCACTGTTTTTTGAGGTTGCCAAATGCAATCTTTGAGCTCTTGTTACAATAATGAACACGTTTCCTTCAAGATTGTTGGGAAGTTCCCTCATGAGTACAATCCCTTTCGTATAATATGTGAGGTTGTTTTTAGGAAGTGGAAGTATTGTAAATCTAAACTAGGACTTCTTTTGGCGCTCGTTTGGGGATCCTAAAGTGTAATCTTTTTGAACTGGTCGTGATTAATGTGGGATAAATCTCTTTATTCTTCCCAAAGGAGAATTTGGATTTCAACCCAGGCACTTTTGAAAATTCTATCATCCATTCACTTTTTGTGGCTGGATTCTCTCTCTCTAGACTAAAGGTCTCGCCTTGTTTCTTGCTCCAGATGGGTCGGATTCTCTCATCCATTCGCTTTTTGTGGCTGGATTCTGTCTCGCTGGTGATGCAATAGGCCTCCCAATTGACGCAGTTACCAACAGTACTCGATTGCCCTTGTTGCTAGAATTTGATACGTTCCAAAATAAACTATGTATGTCCATTAAATTTTCATTCTAAATGTATTGCCTCCAATCCAATTAGGTAATGATTAATTTCCAAAGTCACATAATCCATCTCAATTTGGTTCCTCACCACGTTACCGCATGGATTGCTGGCCGAATCCAGTATGAGTTGCATGGAATGGATATTAACTCAAGTCCTGGACCTAGTAGCACATGAAAACTACAAAGATTTTCTACTAGTATTAAAGTAAAAACAAACCAACGTTACAACAACTGAAGAGCAACCTAAATCTAAGAACACACATTAAAAAAAAATCTTAAGAACACATATTTAAAGTACAGATTGGAACATGATTGTGTTCGAACATATGATTGGATTCGATCAAGAAGCCAATCTATCAATGCCACGAGCGGATAATGTGATTAAGGTCCGGCAGAGTTTCTTTTAAGTTCATACTATTACTTGTTTAGGACATATATATGTGACTATGTGAGGTACAAAGGATTGTGTGGCTATAAATTAAAGCGGATGTAATGGGTAGGGGCCATGTAGTTTATTACTCTCAACCAACAATGTAGACCGTGTAGTTTATTACTCTCAATCAACAACGTAATGGGTAGGGCCGTGTAGTTTATTATTCTCAACCAACAATGTGGGTCGTGTAGTTTATTACTCTCCCAACCAACGATGTGGGCTGTGTAGTTTACTACTCTCAACCAATAATGTAATGGGTAGGGCCGTATTGTTTATTACTCTCAACCAACAATGTAATGAGTTGGGTCTCGTAGTCAATTATTGTAGGGTTATGAAAGTGGAAACGATTGCCGCGGACACGCCTCACCACTCCTCTCTCGTAATCAGTGGGCTCCACATATCTGCAAACTTCACTTTTTGTAAGAGAGGAATGTTTGGAGAGTCGCCGACGAAGCCCCATGTTTGCGGGAGACGTGATCTGTAGCATAATTAATATGAAAGAATCCTGGGAGAACATCGGAAAAAGATGGGATCCATGCATGGGACAGTACCATTACATGCTTCACAAGTCTTGACTTTTATTTTTTTTTCAATTCTTTTGTAGTCGTCCCAAGTTTTGTTCGTAACCCTTTTATATAATTTAACTACACGGCCCTTCCCATTCCATGCATTACATCTTTCTTTCTTTCTTCTTCTTTTTTTTTTTGGATCTGAGGAAACTTTGTTTTGACAACTAAAAGACAAGTGAACGTACTAATAACCAGGGCCGGCTCCGATATTTGGGTTGTCCAAACCCGACTCTAAGCTTGGTTGCCCACATACTATTAAGTCATGAAAAAATAAAAAATAAAAAACTAAGTAAAAAAAATCAACGTTACATTTTGATTTTAGCTTGAATTACATCAAAAAATAAGAATAAAAAAAAAAAAATGTAACTTTGGTTATATTGTTTAATGATTACCACAATCTAATTTAAAGTAGGAATATTTAAATATTCATCCTCTTTATCCATGCCATGTAAGAATTCATCCCGCCCTTTTTTCATGCTTATGTTTTCATCCTCTTAACGTGTGAATTACCTATCTTAACCTTTTCATTATAATATACATATATTATGTTATATTGCTTTCCTAATTTGGTGGGATTGGATTGGATTGGATTGTTTTTCTAATTTAATGGGATTGAATTGGATTATTTTCCTAATTCAATGGGATTTGGTAAATTTAAATATTATTGATTACTTTTTTTTAACATGGAATGTATTTGTGGAATTGATTTTTTTTTTAGGAATATAACATGATAAGTTGACCACATCTTTACATGTTTCTTTGATCTTTGAGTTGTCCTATTAGACAACAAAAAGTCATATTTTCCATTGATCTTATTACACAGAACATGGTTAAATTACCATAAAAAAATAAATAACATGACATACTCAAACCGTTACATGGTTAAATGATTAAATTACCATGACATTACATGGTTAAATTACCATGACGATTACAATGTGGACACAATAAATATCCCATGACGATTACAACGCGAAGACAAAAAATATCCCATGATTCGAACAAATATTTCATGGTAAACGGTTCAAATAATTTATCAAATGAAAATAACAGAGAAATATATTTCCTGGCAAATGATACAAATAATTTACCATAAAAACTATTTGTTCGAATAAATAATGAAAACTGAATAATCCATAAAAAAAATAGAATCGGATGAACCACCAACATTTGCAAGAATCATGCATAAACATACAAATCAACTCTTTTGATCTCATAATCCAAAGCGTCTTTACAAGGTAGAAGTGATAAACAAGAAGAGATTGTTGAGAAGACAAAACAAAGGGTTCCTTTGAGATCCGCCAAATACAGAAAGTAGATTTGTTGAAATCAAAACCTTCTTTTATTTATTTGCTCCTCCGTCGCGGATCTACACCATTGCGGCCTCGTTGAGGGAGGCTGCCGTTGGGGGAGGGTTCCGGCCAGCGAGGGTCATGAGTGATGGCAGAGAAGGAGCTATGGTGGACGACATCATTGGAGTGGCGGCGACGTCACTCCGCGCTTAATGTCCGGCGAGTGATGGAGAGAGGGATGGTGGACGGCGTTTGGGACGAGAGACTTGGTGGGACGGAATGGGACTGCAATTAGTGGGGGGTTGAGTCCCCTGCTTTTCATGAAGATGGGGATTATATCAATTTATGCAGA
Organism: Rhododendron kiyosumense; assembly: GCA_019656275.1. Classification (NCBI taxonomy): domain Eukaryota; kingdom Viridiplantae; phylum Streptophyta; class Magnoliopsida; order Ericales; family Ericaceae; genus Rhododendron; species Rhododendron kiyosumense. The sequence continues at coordinate 8,934 of BPLS01012450.1, read as the reverse complement.
TTTGAAACAAAATAAGGAAATCGTGAATTTAGGGATATGTTAGTTTTATAAATCCCCAAAATAACGCAGAGGACCCCTAAGATTAGTTTTCAGTCCCCAATTTCTGGGTGTGTGTATATATATAAGGGCACTTCTGGAATTAAAAAATTGCGGGGATGAAATCATAAGTATCAAAATTGAGTAGGATGAAAACCTACAGAGAGTAGATTCTGAGGATGATTATTTAAGTCTCCCTAGCTTAGAAGAAATTAATTAGCCATCCTATTTGCCCTACTTATTTAGGTGTCCAACCTGTAGGCTTAATTTAAATACTTATGTTTCTATCATCAAAATTTATTATTATCCATTATACCCCTAGTTATATATTAATATACATATTGTATATTGAAGATTTTGATTTTTCCCATATTTTCAGGGACGGTTACAAGTCCTCCACAATCAAAGGGATTAAGGGTTTCCATTTAACTCTAATCATCTTTATCTCCCTCCTTCGAATCCACCGATCCACGTTCAATCCACCAGTCACATTCCCCTCGCCACCATTATCTCCCTAGCGCCTTTAAACCCAGAACTAATCCTCGTTCAACCACACCTAATTTGTTGGGGTTGCCTATTCTGAACCATAGTTCCTCCAATCACAAAAGAACCTTCAGTCTCCACATCGAACCCACCTCTCACAAACCCAACAAATGTAAGATTTCATCGGATAGTCCGTCGATCTTTGGTCTTCAAACATCAATCGATGTCGTCCAGGCAAGATGGCTTCCGAAGAGCCCATTGAGCACAAAGATGCCTTTCGAAGAGTGATATTAATTTGAATAATCGATTTCGAAGATGGCAAAAGAGTAATGGCTTTCAAAAGAGAGGACATCGGCTTGAGATCGAAAGGGAAGGACAACTACTCCAATCTACTCTCGGTGGTTCCAAATTTATCTTGTTTGTTTTGAGTTTGATCGATATCAAAACAGTCATGAATGGTCGAGATTCTAAGGTTGAGTCACATCGCTTCCGTCCTCTTAATCGCCGCCGTTACCGGATTCTGTTGCCAGATAATTATCAGTTTTAGGTATTATTTTTTCGATTTTTGTCATGTTTATTGATGATGTTTTGTTCATCTACCTCGATTGAAATCTACACTTCTCAAAACTTGTCATGTTTTCAGATTTTTGTCATATTTTTTATTTGATCTTATTTTGTTCATCTACTCCAATCGAAGCCTACACTTCTCGAAACTTGTTATGTTTTCTGATTTTGTCATGTTTTTTAATTAATATTGTTTTGTTCATCTACCTCTATCAGGTTGCCATATTTTGTGAATTGATCATGTTTTGCCATGTTTTCTGGCGTACACATTCGTTTTTGTAAGAGTGTTGTTTTCTTTTTGGATTTTAGGGGAATGAAAATATGGGAGAGAAGATTAGGAGAGAGAAAATATTCAAAAGATTAGGTGAGAGAAATGTTTGAAAGAGGAGAGAGAATTGAGATAATTAGATTAATAAAAAAAGAGAGAAAGATTTGAAAAATTAGGAGAAAGAAAGGGTAGTTTAGGATTTAATTGAATTTGAGGATGGAAAGATAAGTATTTAAACAAATTAGGATGAGCACCTAAATAAGTAGGATAAAAAGAATGGCTAATTAAGTTCCCAAAATTTTATGTGATGTGACTTTAAGTCTTCAACTAAGAAAAACTGCTCTTCGCTGAAGCAACTATATTTACAAATTATTTTTAGCAATAAAAACCTACTATATAAGGTTAAAATTAAGCAAGTAATATTTACCAATATAGACATTTTAATGTGTATCAATTATTGTAATCAAAAGAAATATAAAAGTAAAATAGTTTGATTAGAACAAAAGAAGATATATTACAACAAAGTTTATTTACCAAATAATTAAACCCTTTAATTTTTAATAGTAGAGCTCACATGAACAAATAAATGTTCTATAGCTCGTTCACCAAAAAAGGAAGGGGGAAGGGAGCTCCATTGGGACTTGGGAGGATAAAAAGATAAAAGGAAGACTTGCCGACGTTGAGTTTCGAACCTGCACACTTTCTATGGAAAGATGTATCCTTTCCACTGGGAAAAAGACACTACATGCAATTCGAGCGCCTAATTAAAAATTTATTACATACTTGCAGGGTTTTTTTTTTTGGTTGCCCCTAGGTAGGGGGTTGCTCAAGCCCAGAGGTTTGTGGGGCTTACCCCGGGGCCGGCCTGCTAATAACATTAGAAGCAAAAACAGGCACTACCATAGATTTTAATATCGGCCGGTACGAACCGTATCGGCCGGTTCGTACCGGAATTTGAGGGGTCCGGTTCGGATATTGGCCGGTATAACGGAGAGACTCTGAATCACAGGCGAACCGGTCGGAAACCGGTACGTATCGGTCTGTAACGGATTTAGTGGGCCGGTTCGTCTCGGGAAGGGAAAAAAAATCAGGATTTGAGAAAGAGGAAAAAAAAATTTCGGGAAGAAAGAAAAAAAAACCAGAATTTCAGACGCCGTCCTTTTCGTCGTCGTTATCGTCATCGCCGTCGCCGTCGTGGACTCGTGGCCGCCTTCATCGTCCCCCCTCTCTCAAACGCCGTTCTTGTAATTGTTCCTCTTCGTACATGCACAGAACTGAAAAAAATGGGAAATAGAGAGAGGAAAAAAATTATGGCCGGAGTTATTATTTAAGTAGAGACTAGAGAGAGAGAGAGATAGAGAGAGAGAGAGAGAGAGAGAGAGAGAGAGAAGTACCGTTGCCGTCGTCGTCGGTGTGGATCTGCTCGTTCGAAATTTGCCGGTCGTCCATGGGTGCCGGTCGGTCGTCCATGGGGGAAAGTTGGCGGTTTTGGAGTCAGAGTGGTTTTTTGTAGTCAGAGTGAGAGTTTTTTGTAGTCAGAGTGAGAGAGAGAGATGGGGTTTGGGTACAAAACTGTGTACGACAGCAACAAAACTGTGGGTAGGTTCCGTTTAATAAAATCTGCCCCTTTTATTTGTTTTTTTTTACTCCCATCTTGTTGTGTACAAAATTAAATATTTAATAAATAAAATAGATAATAAAACAATTTAAGAACGCAAAAACACCATTTTTTAAAGTAGATAGAAGTTTTGTAAATTACCAATGTGAAACTAGAGAAAAACACCATATTTTACAAATATACACTAAAGTTTCAACAGAAACTAGAAGTGGCTAGTGATTATGTAATCTAAAGCCACTATGTTGTATTTATTTTAATGTCTTCATCTTACTTTTGCTGTTTATGTCAATTATATCGAAACTCATAATGTTGCATTTTTTTCATATTTGTAAAATCTTATTGACTTGCGGGTTTTGATAAATTATCGGATATTTCACATGAAGAGAATGGGCTATTACATGTCTTAAATTAATTAAAATTTGATAATTTAAGCCAATGTTGAGGGCAAAAGCCGCAAAAGTATATTTTTCAAGTTTTATACATGTTGCTGATGATTTTTAAAAATTCACGACCGCGACACCCGATTCCCGCGACGTATCACCGATACGTCCCGATACCGATATACCGAGACCGATACCGCAACGGCGACCGATACCGCGATTTAAAACTATGGGCACTACACTAGAGGGTGGATCAGCCCGCCATGAAGAAGGAAGTTTGCCCTGAATAGCTAAACAAGCCACCAAATGGGCAACTGTTCTTTCTCCATGTTCTTCTTCTGCATTCTATTTCCTCAAAAACTTCACTCACCTTCAACCTGACAAACTTAGCCGACCAAGATCAGAAGGCTAACATAACAACCTTCGGTGAAGCCTATATCTCAACCCAAGGCCTCCAAGTCACCTCCAACGAGCGCAACACCAATCTGGAGCAACAAGTCGGCAAAGCAACTTACATCGAACTCCTTCACCTTTGGGATTAATCCACTCAAAAGTTAGCAGATTTCGATACCCATTTCGTTTTCGTGATCGATTCGGATGGGAAATACACTTTCGGGGATGGTCTCACCTTCTTTCTCGCTGAAGAAGGATCGAATTTCACAGCTGGTGGTGCTATGGGCCTGGGCCTCCCAATTGACCCAGCTACGAAAGACCCCCCCACTGCTGGTACTGTACCCCTAGCCACAAGCCCCTTTGTTGCTGTGGAGTTTGATACGTATGGAATGTCGACGTTGGGTACATGGACGGTTGGAAGGATTGGGACCCGTGCAATATCAGCCGGGCTCCTAACGTAGGTATCGATGTCAATTCTCTTATATCAAATGTTTCTACTGCTTGGTACTGTAACATAACTTATGGGATACAGAATGAGGCTTGGATTAGGTATGATTCGAGCTCGTACAATTTAAGTGTAGTTTTTACTACTAATGATTCTAGAGTGGTAGGTTCCATTCATTTAATTGTTGATCTGAGGAATTACTTACCTGAACGGGTAACAGTGGGCTTTTCAGCTGCAACAGGGCTGCTGTTTGAGAAAAATACTGTAACATCCTGGGAATTTAGCACAATTAAGTTTGGAAATTAATGAGACCGACAAAACAGTAACAGAGATGAATAAAAATGTTACTGTAAATGTAGAAAATAAGAATGCCACAGATCCAGTGAAACCAGGATCGAAAAAAATCTCCCTTGGAGCTGTGGGGGGATTGGTTGTCGGCTCGGGTGTTTTGGTTGGATTTGGCTTTTGGACGAGAAGTAGAGCAAAAGAAGAGAATGAGTTTGAAGTTGAGATGTCCATGGAAAACGAATTCGAGTCTGGTAGTGGGCCGAAGAAATTTTCCTACGGCCAATTATCTCGGGCGACAAATAACTTTGGGGAGGAACAAAAGCTTGGAGAGGGAGGGTTTGGTGGAGTTTATAGAGGTTTCTTGAGGGAATCAAATTCTTATATTGCTGTCAAGAGGATATCAAAGGGGTCAAAAAAAGGGATAAAGGAGTACGCAATAGAAGTGAAGATCATTAGCTGGTTGAGGCATAGGAATTTGGTGCAACTCACTGGTTGGTGCCACGAAAAGAAGGAGCTAATCCTCATTTATGAGTTCATGGAAAATGCTAGCTTAGATTTCCATCTCTTCCAAGGGAAAAGCCTGTTGATATGGGGAACAAGGTATAAATCGCCCAAGGTTTGGCCTCAGCGTTGCTCTATCTACACGAAGATTGGGAGCAATGTGTAGTACATAGAGATGTAAAATCAAGCAATGTGATGTTGGACTCAAACTTCAATGCCAAATTGGGAGATTTTGGGTTAGCTAGATTTGTCGATCACGAGAAGCAGCCCAAAACAACTATTTTGGCCGAGACCATGGGGTACTTGGTACCGCAATGTGTGGTAACATATAAAACTAGTAAGGAATTAGATGTCTACAGCTATGGTATCGTGGCGTTGGAAATAGCTTGTGGGAGAAAACCCTTTGATTCGAAGGTGCCAGAGTCTCAAATGAGACTAGTGGAATGGGTTTGGGACCTCTACGGAATGGGAAGGTTACTCGAAGCAGCAGACCCGAAACAAGGCCTGGATTTCAATGAGCAACAAACACAACGATTGATGATCGTTGGCCTTTGGTGTGCTGACCCGGATCACAATTTTCGGCCTAAAATCAGACAGACAATTCATGTGCTTAATTTTGAAGCCCCACTGCCCATTCTCCCACCAAAACTGCCCATGCTATCATTTTATTCTTTTCCATTGAACACTACCACCACCAGTTCTGACACCAGCCAAAACCAATATTCAAGCTATACTTCCAATACAGATTCTTCCAAGTTCACCTCATCTTCTACTGCTTCGTCTCCATCTACATCACTTTTGAAATAAAGAGTAACAGGGTGTTTGGAGCTAATTATATTTCAAATTTTGGACTGTACGTGGATCGTAGAATATAAATTTTTGGATTATAATGAGAGTCTGTACGTAAGTCAGTTCATAAAGTATGAGTATTAGTCCAGTTTTCTTCCTAGAAGTTGTGAAGATTGGCTATTTATCGTCAATAGAAAATCTTTGTATTACCAGGTCCAGGACTTGATCAGTTAATAACCAATATTGCGCCATGAGAATTAATGTAAGTACAGTAGGATCGAGTTTCAGATTTTGAAAGGCTTCTGAACATCTCTTTACCGTAGCAATGAATACTTTGAGAAAGGAGGAATTGTCACCGCGACAACGTTTTCTTTTTGTTCAAAGAGTCGTGCATGTATATTTTTACTGTACCCATGTTGGATGGGTCTGATTTAAACCTACACAATAGATTTAATTTTTTGTATACAAACATGGCTAAATCTTCTCCTTTTCCCGTTATGCACTGATGATTCCCACTGTTTTTTTGAGGCAGCCAAATGCAATCTTTGAGCTCTAGTTACAATACCGAACAGTTTTCCTCCAAGATTGTTGGGAAGTTCCCTCAGCAGTACAATATGTGATACTAGCATTATGCTCGTTCAACGAGACAAAAGAAATCACGTTGGTATTTTTTCGGCCTCGTCTATCCAGCGGACACAACGTTAGTTGATAAAAATCATAGTAAGAACAAAATTAGCATTATCAATGAATGTTTGCTTGAAAGTGCATTATATGGAATAAATTAATTTTGCAGCGGCTCATCTATCACCATTAGTATCATGTTGACCAGGAGTCGGTAACTAGCTAGTCATCAGTCTTTGGCATCTTCTTCTAAGAGAGATTCTCGTGGCGAACTTTGTTAGGATCACAGGCCACGGTCTTTTTGTGTTGGCAAATTCTACAACAAAACACACATTTATTTGTATTCCCTTTTATCTAGTTGTATTTATTTTTTATTTATTTCTCGAGTGTCTGTTTAGGAAGTGGAAGGAAATCAAATCTTTTGTAATTAAGTGGTTGAGTT
>BPLS01012447.1:565-12557 GCA_019656275.1 Rhododendron kiyosumense | reverse complement strand
CGTCGTTTAATATTTTGGGTGGCGTTACATGAAGGTTAGGTGGTTGAGTGATGTGTGGTGCCAAGTTGCAAAGAGCACGACGCATCCACTTGAAGTGGTTACTTATGGTCGCCATGGAGCGTTGGAACCAATCAGCGCCCAATCGATGCCGTTGGGAATGGCCACATATGTATAAGAAAATAGCCAAGGACTCCTCTATGCAAAGACGTTTATGATCCCATTGTAGTTGTCCTCTAGCAACAAGTTCAGCCACCAACCCTCTGAACGTATATGCATCGACATGGAGAACATCTTTTATGGTTTGAGGGTGTCTTTCCAACAAAAAATTTGTGTATGCTTGACTAGAAAATTCACTAGTTCGTTGTGGCATTTTTTTCTTTTTCTTTTTCCATTAAGTCCAAAAATTCAAGATCAAGTAAATCGTTGTCATTGTTGGTAATAGCTTCATCCTCGTTATGCCATGGAATTGCGCTGGACGACATGGGTGTAGGCTGGATGCGAACAATGGCAAGATAACATATATGTGGCCGCACTAGTTCGAATATAATGGATTCAAATACAAACAGGCAGCTTGCACAAAGAGAGATCTGTGGTCCATGCCCAAACGGACAAACATAAGCATGCATGCCTTTACAACATCCACTCTTCATCCAACTCCCTCCTTATTTTTACTACTACCTATAAAAATCCATTACCTCGTTATCCACTGTCCTATGATTCTAGGTTTAATAAATTTAAAACTTGTATGTGTGGCTAGAACTACAGCCTAGTATGTGATAAATTTTTGGTGCTTAAGGCCTCTAGTTTGAAGCTTTTATGCATTTAAGTTGTCGTTTTTATTCGATATTGCATGTAAGGTATTTTTGTAAATGTTTCAGGTAAAACGTGTTAATAAGGCATGTTTGATCGCCAAGGGATGCTCCGGGTTGTAGCCAAGTGTCCAAGTACCCGACGACATGCATTTCATTGTCACTGGAACCTAACGGCATTACAAGTAGCCTCAAAGGACGCCCGATGGTCAAGAATGACGAGGAGCGAGCCAAAGCTTAGGAAGTAAGGCAAACACATCAAGGATAGCCCTCGAGGGCATCCGAGAGGTCAAGGCCACATAACACTCCTCCGTTAAGTCCCGTTGATCGAGGAATGAAGCATCAGAAGGCTGTCGGGGCATCAAAAGGCCTTATGAAGCAAGTTGTACCATTCTGCAGAATTGCAGCAGAGGTATTGATATCTCAAAACATAGGTATCGGTACCTTTCTGCACAATTGGCTGGGTACCGATACCTCAAATATAGGTATCGGTACCTCTGCTCTGCGACCAGAATTTTTTGCTGAATTGTTCAACCTTCCATTAATGGAAAGTTTTTTTTGGGATATTCTGGGGGCCTTTTGGTCCTTTGTAGGGCTGATTTGTAAGCCATATAAATAGCTCTTTATGCCATATTTGGCCATTATGTACACTTTAAGCTTTAAGTCTTTACTTGGTTTTAGAACTCCATAGCTTTGTTTCAGGCTTTTCTAGTCATTTCTTTCAAGAACTACTTAAGGTATTAATTGTTTGTTAATTTCTCAAGTATTAAAGTTGAAGCTACGGTTTGTATTCTTCTTAATATCAAGTTTGTTTTCGTTTCCTACGATTAAATAACATGTCTCATTTTTATGCTATGCTTTGTTCTTTAACTATGAGTGAGTAGTCTTTTGGCTAAGTCTTGGGTTATTCTTTTCCAAAGACTTAGGTTGTTGTTTGGTTCTTGAACCCTCAGGCTTAAGAACATGGTTTTTGGAATAGAGCTAATCTTACAATTTTTCGTCTAAACTAGGGGTGTTAACTCCTTTGTATGTCGTTTAGCCAAGCGGTCTTGGCACGCAACATGCCTAGGACTTGGCCTCCTACGCATTCGATTAATTAGTCAAACAAGTTAGTTCGTCTCCGGCAAATCAAATCATTTGATAAAACATAGTCTTTAAAGTTAAATCTTCCGAGAGAGCGCATGGTCTTGACTCTCACTTGAGTTATATTTGAGAATTGATAACGGCCTAAGTCACGGGATGGATGATCTTTAGACTTGCCTCTTTTAGTTCATAAAGTTTATTTCTAGTCTTTTTGAGAGAAATCTCCACCGTTTAAAGTAAAACCGACAGTTGGCCGTCTAATCACCACAAACCTCACATAAAACCTACAATCTGAGTAAGCTATTACCGATTCCTTGTGGTACAATCTTGGTCTTACTGAGTTATTCTGCAATCGACTAGAAGCCCTACGCTTCGAGCTAAACATCCAAGAGTATACATGCTCAAGTCGTAAGCAGTATGCTTATAACTGAAATATACAACCCCATCCATAAAACAGTAAACTGATTGACAAATCTGTTTGGAATTGGTTTTCTTAGGGTCAGCAAGCAGGGGTATTCTCATAAGTGACAACAGAAATTATATATTGACCAAAAACTATGCACTTAAGGTTGATTTGAGCTTCACGAGCCTAACCAAAATTCATAAAACCTTTGCTTCTTGTAGTAACTAACCCTCCAAAAGTCAATCAAAAGCATTTGAGAGCAAAAGGCCGGAACCACCCAACAAAATATCCACCAATTGGCATAATTGCTGCCATGAAGTCCAATTATAACTAAAAAGATGATTACTCCTCGTGTATGAAAACTATATGTAAGGCAAACCATGATAGATGTTTAACATAATAGGATGTATACGTTTCACATTATGCAAGGGATAGAAATCTTTTATTTGCAAAGCACAGAAGAAAGTCTACTCATTAGAAACACACGCTATGACTCATAACACAACGATATGGGAAGCTTGCATGGCAGCACCTTAGTGCTAATTGATATATTACTGATATAAAAATTATTTTCCAACCAAGTTCTAGGAACAGTTCCTCCCAGTTTATGAGACTTATCATTCCATGTACCTAACATTCTATACCTGATTGCATGTAACACAACTAATGGAGAACACAGAACCAGGTAAATCAAAGGTTACTCAAAGGTAAGGCAGCATAACAATCCAAATTCAGAGAAACTGAGCTTCATGACAACAATAGGCAGCATAAGGAACTCAAACTAGGAAATCAAAGGTAAGGCAAACCAGCTTAAGTAACATGGAGTAACTGTTTTTTGGTACAAAAATCAATAGTAGAATTCAACTAGCTAAAGTGTTCCATAACACGAAAATTAGAAGTTAAAAAAATAAGCATTGGCCATTAATGGCTTTCTTACACAACCATGTAATTGTCTATTGTTCTTAATCGGTCACTGCAGTTGTGCCACCCAATCAATCCTATTATGCGGCGTGAGTTGCATGAACCCTCCTTCCAATAAGGTCCTTCAGGACCCATCATAAGGCCATATGCCTTCCAGTATTGTGTTTCCCCAACAATCCCTTGAATTTTGGTAAGGGTAGCAATGGTTTCACCAATGGTAAATTTTTCGATTGGTTGACGGTTAATAGTCTTGTAGTACCCTGCCTTTTTTTTATTAGCAAGTGCCTTGCTCTCATAAATTTTATTATAATATAAAATTTACGTAATTCGTAAAGATAACCTTATTGATTGATATTTTTGGTATAATTCAGAGTATAAATTTGAACAAATAAGCACATTTGTTTACTTGCTGTCCAAAGCTCTAGGCCATTTCACCGAAGGGAAGAGCCAAACTTACTTGGAAACGTCTGCTGGGGCTATTTCATTGCCATATCTCCCTCCTCGATCAACAATCCAAAATGGAAGTACAAACACAGCTGGTTGAGCTGAAGAGGGCTATACAGGAAATAAACCAGAAAATGGACAAACAAATGGTTATGGTACAGAGGCTGGTTGACCTTTTTACCTCCGCCATGTCGAAGCCGGATCTAGGGCTAGTCAAAGAACCTCCACAAGCCTACCACACTCTTGTGGTCGGAATCAAGCTATGCACGAAAGACATGTTCAACAGTCTAGCTGAATTCCATAAGGCTAGAGTCTACCCGAAAGAGGATGCTGATTCTTTGTACAAAGCCAATCCAAAAAGGGAAGATATGCATGATAATGAAATCAGCCTCAAAGGCAAAAGAGTGCATCCTGTTGATGGCACAGTGTTGTGCAGTTGCAAAGCAAGCAAATGTTCCACCTTAAACCCTCAATCCAGTCGTTGGAACCAACCAAGGACTTTCTTATGCTTCCTTGCACATTTGGCCTCAGTTTACGAGAAGTTCCTCGATTCTGGTTCCATCAGACCTCTAACCCTGACTCCGCTGCCTAAGGTTTTCCCTGTTAGCCACAACCCCAACCACTTCTGCACCTACCATCAAATGCCTGGCCATTCCACCAATGCCTGCTACCGCCTCCGACGTGCCATTCAAGATCTCATCAACAATGGCACTATTCTTGCTCCACTCCCCTCAAAGCCCAATGTCATCTCCAGCTCCATGCCTCAACATAATCCTAACCCCCATGTTAGCCAGATATCCCTCACCTCCACTCAAGTCAAACCTTGCTCCACCATATTCAACCCAACCCTCTACATTGTCCGGTTGTCCCAGAAAATCAACCCAAACCAATCTTATCATCCCCTTCTGAACTTGAGGTTAACTTGATGGCCATAGGTGCAATTGAGGTTTTCGCTACCAACACCTGGATTGATGGTGATAAGAAGCCTGCCAAAGAGGAATTCAAGAGGAAGCCTAATCAATCAAAGGAGAAGGCAGATTGGTTGAGGTCCTTCAATCATGAGAACTTGGAGCTGCTATTCAAGGAGTTATCTCAAGTAGATTTGGTTGAAGATGCAAAGGAGACGGGAATGTTGATGCTTGGGTCTGACACCCTTGAGGATCTTACCCCTCTCTTTGCAGCGACTGATGGTAGTTTTTTAAAAATTGCATTTTCAAAACTGCGTCTAATTTGCATTGACGACATTTCTAAATCTAACACGGAGTCTTTTGAGTCTGTCTAAGTCTAGCTCTGAGTCGGAGTTTGTGCCTCTTGGCCCTCCATGTTGTAGCTTCTATTTTCAATTCGAGTCTTTTACTGTACTTACCAACCCCGAGGGGCTTTCTTTTTGATATACATTATCCTGCTTCTCAGTATTTCACTGGCTTTTGAATAAACTATGTCAACCCTGACGACGAAGGGATAGATTTCGATGGGATCATCCCCAAGGAAATGTGTTCCCTCACCGAAATGGAAGATGAAAGGCATGCTCAGCCTATAAAAGAAGTAATTTCAATAAATTTGAAAGATAAGGTAGACCCCTGAATGGTTCAAATTGGTTCAAAGCTGTCCCTAGAGGAGCATTCCACTCGGTCAGACAGGCTCGAAGAATCCATCAACGTCTTGGCATGGTCTCACAAAGGCACACCTGATGTTGATCCTGAGATAAAAGAAGCATCGAATCCCCCTGCTACCGGATGCCAAGCCAGAAAGCAGAAGCTCAGAAGGCTTCGAGCCTTGTATCATTGTCACGACCCAAATTTGAAGGGTAAAATCCGTGACATGGCCAGTGATTCTTTTTTTTTTCAAAAAAAAAAATCACCACAGGCCTTGATATCAACAACCATAAAATTTTATTTTAAAAACTCCCAGGTCTATTACAATAGAACTTATGAGCGTCTGAATCTTTGAACTACAGTACGTAAAATACATCAATGCGGCCAACACCCACACGTGCCACTTATCATCACATCGTTTTATTACTTAGCCATAACTACTGGAATCTTCCACATATAATGATAACCTTCTTTAATCCTGAATACCTGAAAAGGTTTTATGAGAACACAAAACCAATTCAGTAAGTTACGATATACACATAAGAAAACATGGGATAATTTGAATTAAGCATGCAGAGCATAATCTCAATTACCATAAAACGTGGCATCAACACAAATCCTAGCATAATCAAAATAGCACATCCCATAGACATAAAATCAACAATATTTTTTTTAACAACTTCCAGGCTCGAATCCGTAATGGGCATAATACCGGCGGTAGCATGGGGAGCGACCCTAGCAAAACAAGGGAAATGATATCAAATCCAAGGGGATACCCGGCAGTATCCATCGATAGGCACCAAGAGCAACTCACTGCCCATAAATAACTCACTGCCCACAAATAACTCGCTGCCCAGATGTTGCCACAAAACTTTTCATTTTCTTTTCAAAATTAATCCCATGTTCCTTTTAAAATTCATTTTCGCAAAAAGTCGTGCTTAGTATGCACTATTTACAAAACGTCTATTTTTAATATATTCGAACATAACATTTTATAAAAACAAACATAAACAATTCAAAAGAATTATGTAGCCAGAGTATATTCGTAACTCACCTTGCGATCCGTCCAACCTGACTTATGATCAACTACTTCACAGGACTCGCACCTACTCATAAAATAGCCATCTTTTGTTACTACTGTTATTGATAAAATCTAAGCTAATATTCCTACTTTTGTTGGAGTTAAATAAAAATTCTTCTTGCTAATAAATTGACGAGTTACCAATTGCATGATTTCTTTTATTAGCCGATCAGATTCTTAATTAATTTCATTCATAATGTTACCTATTCTATTCAACCGTGGGATTTCTAATTCGGTTTCCATAAGGTATTTTTATTGTGTGTATGTGCAAGTGTGAGTGCGTTATGGCAATAAACTTATTTTATTTTATTTTATTATTAATTTTAATTTATTTATTTCACCTTCTTATTTCTTATTATTTCAAGCCAAGCAATACTACATGTGTCCAAACAAAGAGCCTAAAATTTTAAGCTCAAGTTTGAGTTCAATCCGATTACAAAAAGAGTCAAGCCGAGCCACAAGCTATGTGATGATGAAGACTTTGGTGATGATGAACCATGTCCTGTATGTCCTTCGTCACCACCCACACCTTGTAAATCTCCTCCGTCACCTCAACCTCCATCTAATGATGGTTCGTCCAATCAACCAAGTGGATGTTTCATGTTCACTTCCTCATCCTCTTGGAGTGAAGAAGATTTTCCTCCTTTGGAATTCCATAATTCCCAAGAGAGGACAACTCACCGTCATAAAATTCCAGACCCTGCTACCATTCTCCCTGATGGTAGTACCAAAACGGTGTCAGCAGCAGAAGCAGCGATAAATTGGCAATCAGCAAATTCTCTAGCCCAAAACCAGATTCTCCAGCGAATTGCTAACTCTCAGAAAAATTTGGAGAATGCCGTCCATAAGAAGTTATCAACCTTGGAACTTCTTATTAGAGATTTGCAGCAAAGAATTCAAACTGTTCACCAGGAACTACTCCAGATGGCCTATACCAACCAAGCATTTTCAGCAGCTTTTTCCCAAAAAGATGCTGAAATGAAGCATCTTAAGAACCAGCTTCATTCTCTCCAAGCTCAGCAGAATTCTCAACAGAAAAGTTCATTTGACATGTTCTCATCTTCCTCTCAACAAAGTTTGTTTGGGTATCCTCAAATGTCTCAACCCTTACCTATACCTCCTACCTCAGCATTTGGTGAGTCCAATATCTTTGGAAGCTCATCAGCTTTTCTTCCTCCACCAAAAAGACCATCTCCACCAAAACTTCCTCTCCCAAAGCCCCAGATAAAACCTATCCAACCAAACCAGCCTTCCACAATTTCGTCTCCACCACCACCGGTTTCGACTTCACCATCTACTTCTACCTCTGTTCTACCTACCTTAACTCCTCCTAACCCATCTGATCCAAAATCCAAGTCACCTCAGTTAATGGTCCAACCAACTTCTAACCCTTCCAAAAATCCACTCTCCACTCTCCTACATACCTTAGCCACTATACCTGAACCCACATCTCCTGAACCAACCATTGAGTTTGATTCGGATACTGAATCCACAAACTCCGTGCCCATTCCTCATGTTTTCATGATGAACCCAGAAAATAACCCAGAAAACCCAGAGGAAAATGTTGACGATCCCATCATTGAAGAAGAACCTGAGTTTGACACAACTCCAGAAATTCCAACCTTTGATTCTTTCTCACAGTCCAACATCCATACCCAAGGTTTCTCTTTTGATACCATACCCCCATCAAAATGGCTGGATAAACTCTATGAAATCCATGCTTGGTGCACAGCGGCTATGCTTATCCCAAATGCTACACTAAGTATTGTCCTTACTAAGTGTACAGCAAAATTTCTTGGCCGTCTCCGTCAATGTTACTTAGCTCTTGGTGAGTACCGACAGTTGCAGCTGAAACAACTTCCAACTCTTGATCAGTTTATCTCAGTCCTGCATACTGAGTTTCTTGGCGACCATGACAACACTAAAGAATTTGTCCGAGAAGAATATCTCAGCATGAAGTGTTGTTCATTCAAAAGGAAAGATTTGGAGATTCATTATAATCGCATGTCTCAGCGATTTTATCTCCTCAATGGCATGGATGATGTCAACCTCAAGCAAGCTTTTCTCAATTCCCTTCCTGAACCACTGGGAAATGAGACAACAAGGCTCCTTCAGACAAAAGGATTGACGTTGAATGCCACATCTCTTGGTGGTATTTATCAGCACTCTTTGATTGCCTAGGAAAAGCTATGCAATCACCAGAAATTCCTCAGAATTCTTGAAGAACAGGGAAAACTTCTTGGCAAAGCATGTGACCGTCCTGATCTATCCATTAAGTGCAAAGACAAGAAGTGCACTTGCCGACCGTCCTATCGGAAATCCAAACATTTTAAGAAATGGAAGTTCCGATCCCCTGGCAAGTTTTCAACGTTTCCAAAATCTGGCAAGTTCTCACGCCGGAAGAAATGGAAATTCTTCAAGAAGAAGAAATTCAGAGGGCAACGAAAGTCTGATCGTTGCTACATATGTGGAAAGAAAGGGCACTATGCGAAACAGTGTCCCAACAAAGCAGCAAGAGAAAAAATGGTGAGCTCTTTGGCTCTTATCAATGATCTTGACGATGCTGATGTAGAATCCCTGTTTTCTATTGATGATGAAGCAACAGATGAAGCAGTCCTTGCTTTCACCTTTGATGACTTTTCATCAGAATTGGATGATTCTTCCGATGAGCCTGAATCCTTCTCCTATGAAATCCAAACTTTTGGATTTTCAAACATCATGCTGGCTCAACCCTTGGCAAAGGTCAACATCCTACTTGGCAAATATGAGAAACCCATACCAGTTATTGCTTTCTTTGATACTGGTGCAGGAGCCTCCATTCTCAATCCAGCAATTCTCCCCAGGTCCTATTGGCAGTCATGTTTCAGACCCTTTACAGCAGCCAATGGCGAGACTTTTGTCATCTCCTTGCTCAGTAAGCCTATTACCATCCAACTCTTCCCTGGATATACCATTAAACACCAAGTTTATGGTTTTGATCTCCCAGGAAAAGATTTATTGTTAGGCTTTGATATCCTCCAAAATCTCAGCAAAGTCTCTTGGCTCAAGAAAGGATTGAAATACAAAAACTACCTGTTACCCTGGACCACTCAACCCAACCTCTTTTCCATAGAAACTTTCTCCTCCATCAAAGAAACCATAATCCAAACCTCTTGTGCAGAATCCCATTCTCAGTTCCTTACCAAATGTTCCAACCCATTTTGGAAAAATCCAGACTTCTTCATTTCTCTTCCCTTTAAGAAAAATGAAGATATCAACCCCACCAAAGCAACCCATCATGGAATGAACCCAGAACATTACCAGCTTGCTCTACAGGAACTCCAGCAACTCCAGTCAGAAGGACTAATCGAGCCCACAACTTCTCAGTGGGCATGTGAAGCATTTTATGTCAACAAAAGAACAGAGCAGATAAGAGGAAAGCTCCGCCTGGTTATCAATTACCAGCCTCTTAATCATTTTTTGCAGGATAACAAGTTCCCTCTTCCTCGAAGAAGTGTTCTTTTTGCAAACTTGCCTAAAGCTCAAATTTTCTCCAAGTTCGACTTAAAAGCAGGTTTTTGGCAACTAGGAATCCATCCAGATGATCGTCCCAAAACTGGTTTCTGCATTCCAGATCACCACTTCCAATGGTCAGTCATGCCTTTTGGATTAAAAACAGCTCCATCTTTGTTTCAAAAGGCCATGATTCGGATATTTGCTCCTATTCTATCCTCAGCCCTTGTATATATTGATGATATCCTCCTCTTCTCCCCCAGATATTGAGTCTCATGCTATTTTACTACAATCCTTTCACTCCCTTGTCCAAACCCATGGTATTATGCTCTCAGAGAAAAAGATGCTCCTTGCTCAACCAGAAATTGATTTTTTAGGGATGCATATCTCTAAAGGTCAATACCTCCTCCAGCCACATATAGCCTCTCAACTTGACCATTTTCCAAATGAAAATCTCACAGTCAAACAAGTTCAACAGTTCCTTGGAATTGTTAACTATATGGCTGATTTCATCCCCAACCTTGCCCAATACCGTACACCTCTTTCAGCTCTCCTAAAGAAAAACCCTCCACCTTGGTCACCTCATTGTACAAAAGCTGTCATAGACCTCAAAGCCATATCCAAAACCCTTCCTTCACTAACCATACCTTCAGATGGAAAAAGAGTTCTCCAGACAGATGCCTCTGATCTCTATTGGGGAGCAGTTCTTTTGGAAGAAAATTCAGAACAGAAACGCAGAATTTATGGATACAAGAGTGGTGCTTTCTCTCCAGCAGAACTTCATTACCACTCTACTTACAAAGAAATTCTGGCAATCAAAAGGAGCATTGAGAAGTTTGAATTTCATCTAATCGGTCATCATTTTCTTATTGAGACTGATATGATGAGTTTCCCCAGCATGCTCAAGTTCAAACAGAAACACCTTCCAAAGGCACAGTTACTCAGATGGGCAAATTGGTTTTCTAATTGGAGTTTTGATGCTGTCCACATAAAAGGAAAAACCAATGTCCTCCCAGATTTTCTGTCCAGACTCAGAAAAGAAATCAACCAGTTTTCCAAAACAAAATCCCATTCTTTTGTCCCTGGTTGTTTTCCCATGATCTCCTGTTTCCACCCAGTCAATCTTCCTATCCACCTTCAGTTTCATCTTTTAGAGTTAACTCTTCTTTCTAGATGTGTTCAGATGTGTCAAAACCTTCAACATCTCTGTATTTTCAAATATGGTCTTGATGAAGGTTCCCTAAAAGGTCTTCCCTTCCATCCTGTTTATCCCTTTCTTACCCAGTTTGAAGTGTCTTACCATAATGTCTTTTATTTTAAACTAGAAGCCTACCTTCTCTTGTGGTATTTAGTTGATGTATATACTATAAGCGTCAGTTTCAATAAATCAGCAGCCTTGATGTATCTTGCCCGTGCAGCTTTCAATCTAGTCCAACCCCCAGAGGATTTCTTTTTGAAATTTCTCTCACTTTTTGGCAACAACAGATCAGGCAAGTCCTCATTGGTCCACACGACGACCTCCAATTTTCTTTTTGGACAAGTCGCAACAACAGGTGTCTCCCAAATCCAGATGGTTCTATCACTTGGCTAAAGGAGTATCACACTATGTTCCTTTCAGCACATCAAGCGCCCCCAAGCATTGAAATCCTCCATGGAAATTATCTGGTCATGACTCAAACGATGTGTTCACTCAATGGCTTGACACCTGCAGATGTTCCCTCATCTCTCCTCCATTATGAATCTGCAAACTGGAAATTCAATGATACTTATCCGGAAGAATGGCGCCAAAATATTCGCTACCTTTTGGAACAGTATTACTTGACTGCAGACTCTTCTGGAAGCAGTGGATCGGATAAACCTGAATAATTTTTCAGGCCAGCTGTCTCTTTGGTGTGATGTAAAATAAAGTGTAGTAGTTACCCTCTTTTCCACAGAGGGGGTGAGATTATTGGTTTTACTTTTACTGTTTATATCTGGCTTGTTTTAGATTTTTCAAAAGGTGGTAAAGCTAGTAATAGTTTGTCTGCCTAGGTTGTAGTAGGTTGTAAGACTTCCTCGTCCAAAAGCTATAAATAGTTGTAGGACAATTATGTTGTAATACTGTACAATGACGTAAGCGTTGATGTTTGCACCCTTGTTTGTATTAACCCCCTTCGCCTATAAA
>BPLS01012444.1:558-12258 GCA_019656275.1 Rhododendron kiyosumense | reverse complement strand
TAAAGGGTACTTTTGGAATATTGGTACTATGCACTTTTTGATTAAAATAATAAGTACTTTCCCATGTGATTAAAGAAAATGATTAGTTTAATAATCCCATGGTACTTTGAAAGATTCACTCTATTGTCCAATCGTCAAAACTTCCCCTAACATCTATTATCCAATGGATAATAGCTATTAGGTCACTTTTAATATTAAAATAATCAAAAAGTACTTTAAAGTAGATACACTTTTAATATAAACAAATGGGATTCTATTATCCAATGGGTAATAGTTTCCCTAACCATTATTGTCCTACGGACAAAGAAATAAACCAATTTGATTAAAAAGAAAAAGAATATTAAAATTCTAAGTTAAGGGTTCAAAAGGGTCAAAAGTTCCAATGAGGGGCAAAATGGTCATTTTGCAAAGACTAGATGACTTTTCGGTTTAATTACCCTAACCGGAGGGTTAAATGCTAACTAGGCTTGCTAAGTAGGACTAAAGCGCAAGAAATGAAACTTGAGGGGCCAAAGTGCAATTATGACAATTTACAAGAATTAAAGTAATTCAAACAATTAAAATTAATAACTCGAATAATAAAAATAACTTTTTATTCATTGAAATTCAGAGTTATTACAAAGAAGACCCCGAGGAGTTTCACGACCCACCAATTAACAAGGCAGATTGGCAACATCTAATGGCGATGCCAAATCCAGACTTACCATCTGACGATGACGATTCCGAGGACAAAAAGGAGGATTCAGATGATAAGGAATTGATGGGTTGGGAGTCCGACGATGAGGAAATGTTGATTTACGGGGAGTTACTGCCCGAATGGGCTATGCCCGACTTCCTGGATATAACCGCTGACTCTGGAGATGTACCACCACCACCCTATGAGACTGACATAGGCGCTTATAGGGTTGAATTCCTCGATATCTTCTAGAATGGTTAAGAAGGCTTTAGTAGTAGTTGAACCTTTTGTTGTAATCATGAAGTAGTAGATTTTGGCTATTATAAGCCATCTATGTTGTATCTGTCTTGTGATATAATAAAAGTTGTATGTTTCTTTGACTCATGATCACTATTGTGTACTAATCTATCCTTACCCTGCTTTGATTAAAACTCCTTTCCTATACATGGACCACCTAGTCAACCCTTTGGCGGAAGTTCGTCAACTCTAAATTGCCATACGATCAGTGACAACCCGATTAATAAAAGATCCTGACTTCATTACAACTGCACTCGCTGAAATACGTGATATCAAGAAAGTACAGCGGAATACCTCTACATCCGTCGAAAAAGACCTTTGGTTTTCCGAAATGTTTCCTATCCTGAATACCTTCTATAAACTCTTTGGTACCCTCCCGCCGATCGAAAACCTCAAGGTTAGAAGTAAGGAAGATGACGAAAGGAGCACTTACGAGGAAGACGAAGTCTAATCACCATGATAGTAGTAGTAGAATAAGGTCCCTAGAATCGTAAGGAAACATAAGGTACGATTTTGTGTAACCACGTTTCCTAGCAATATTTGGACCATCGTTGTAATAGGAAGCTTAGGCTAGTAAGCCACCTACGTTATACTCATGTTATTTCAATGTAGACTTGTGTTTTCTATCTGTCACGATCACTATTTATACTTGTGCTATGTGCGATTCGTTACTTCCACCATTAAGTCTAATATATAACTTTCCTTATTGTAGATATGGATAGCCGCTATTTCAATGCCTCGATCACTATAGCAAACCTTCTGTACTACAAGGCACTGCTATCACCTGAGAGTTTCACACCGATACCTCACCTATGGATTCATGACCCCGAGACTGGCGACCAGTTATATGAGCTAGTCGTGATGACACCGTTCACTAGCGAGGACCAATTTCTGATAGTCGACCCTCAGGACCCCCTGCTTGGAGAGTTAGCCTAGAAGATTCGCCGTGAGGGAGAACGTTGGCTAGAGATCAGGGAGAAGGATTGGAAGGAACAGCTGAGGGAGTTCTATGGAATCATTCCACCACATCAGTAGTGTAGCCGTATTAGAATAAGGCTTGGTAGCTCTAGTTGCCTTTCAAGCACTAATGCTAAGAGAGCCATGTAGTATGACGTAACTCGTAGTAGGAAATCTTGTTTTAGTATGTTTAATTTGTAGTAGAACTCTATGCTTTCTGATTGTAATTCTCTACTTATTTATGAAAAGCTTTGCTTAATTTAAAGAGTACGGTTGCATACTATGTGATTCATTGCTTTTTACCATGTGCAAAAGAAGTAGTTTAAAACTAAACCTCCCCCTTTCGATTTCTATTCGTAGATGGTGAACCGACACAGTGGATTAGGATACGAACTTGGAGAACCCTCTGGTGTGAACCCCGACCTAGCCCAAATCATGCAAGCGTTCGTTGCTGCCCTGAACGTTAACTGCCAAAACCAGAACCCTAACAACGGACCTATGACCCGAGCTCAAGCAATGAATGAGTTCTGTAAGCGCCGACCTCCAACCTTCCATGGAGATACCGACCCCATCGTGGCCGAGACATGGCTGAATGAGGTCAAGATGATACTCCGAACCTTGGGAATTACTCAGGACGGAGACCGAGTAGCCTTAACCACTTACCAGCTGCTGGTGGGACTTGATGGAGGCGACTCACGACGTCGACACCATGACCTTTGATGAGTTCGAGACTCTGTTTCTCGACAAGTACTTTCCCACGCCCCTTCGCCTGGCCAAGGAGCAAGAGTTCCAGAACCTGAAACAAGGGACTATGACCGTTACCCAGTATGAGGCCAAGTTCGAGGAGCTATTTCCTGGTGTATTTTGTTTCATGGTGTAGTTCGTCAAGGTATATTTTTTCAAGCATATTTCATTATGTTTTGTGATCAATCCAAGTTGAAAGGTTTTTTTTAATATGTTCATAGTGAATTTACAGAATTAACCATAGAAAACACGGTCAGTTTGAATATTGTCTATGTTCCGAAATATTTTTTATGGTAATTTTATAAAAATAATTCATGAAAAACATGGTTGAATCCACAATGTTTCAAAAGGTTTCATGATAATACATGGTAGAGGGGGAAAATAAATATGGTTTTCAAATTTAATTCGGTAAAAAATAAATCGGTGGGATTTGGTTATTACAAATTTGTTATATTTTGAAATTCTCTTTAAATTAGAAAATGGTTGAATGCCACTAAATTAGGAAATGGTTGAATTCCACTAATTTAGGAAGGCAATATACACACATATATGAATATTTTTATTAAAAGGGTAAGATAGGTAATTCGCCATCTAAAAGGATGAAAATATAACTGTTCAAAATAACCGGGATGAATACTTACGTGGGATAGAATTTGAGGATGGACAATTAAGTCTCCCTTTTCTTTCTTTGCGAAGGGAAAAAGAAAACTATTTTGGAATGATGTTTTATTGCCAACTTTTATTTAAAGTTCGTGATGCATTCACATGCCAGCTTTCATTCCAAATCATGAACAAGCTGACATAATCTAATTAGGATGACGAATATATACGCGTAAAAAATTGCAACAATTAATTTGACAGATATAAAAAGGGTAAAAAAACAAGCAATAGCTGTTAATGTGCATGTTTTCTCTATTCATTTGAGCTCAAAAGATGGCAGCTTTTAAGTTATTGTATTTTCTTAATATAATTAGACATATAAGATTGTGCTCGACGCTCGATCCTTTCTACTACTAATAAACTACTAATAAAGGTGGAAATTTTAGTAGTAAACATAATATTTAGTTACATTTATTGAGTGAGTTTAGAATCAGGATTGATTTCGAAATCAAATGCCTTTGCCTTGAAAAAAACAAAAACAAAAGGGCATTGAAAAAATGAAATAGAATAGAATTAGGAGTAACGCGCACTTCTTATAGATGAATGCTATGTGGCCCAGCTTGACAATGTAGTAGTAGTAGTAGAACAAACTAACTACGGCCGAGCAAAATAAAAAAAATAAAAAATTAACTAACTAACTACGTACGGTCAAGAACAAATTTGTGCATTGTTCTCTTTGCGATTCAAAAAGAATTTTTCAAAAAATACCCTATAGATTCCTCCTAGATTCTTCCTACTTCCAACATTTCTCTCTCTATCTCTCTCCACTTATTACTTCTACTATTTTTCAAAAAACTTTTCAAAACACAAACCAAACACAGCATTGATAAGTCAAGAAGTATGGTTTATGGAATACTGTAGTAGGCCGAATTAGACGACTCAAACCCCGCATCTGAGAAGCATGAGCCGAGGTTAAAGCCAAGAGAGGTGGCCGTACCTTACTCCCGGTTCGGCGATACCCAAGGCATAACAATGGACGATGACTCACTGGACTTGCAACCCGCTTAAAGAAATGATCGACAAGCTCGGCCAACTTTGAAACAGGCAACTTAGTCAATTCTCTCCCCATGAGTCACTTACCCTCAAGCTCAGCCAAGTGTGGGGTTCGGCGGACTATGATCACACACGCCTCCCCACACACTGAAACAGTTATGCCAAAAACCAATGATGAGTGTACATGGGGATGCCAGCTCACGCCAAAACGGTTACCAGATCTTATCGATGATGTCACAATGACGTTAGCTGACCTGTGCAAGGCACACACTACTATAAAATGATATAAAGATCACGGTACAAAAACTAAAAAGATCTCACTTTTATTAAAAGCGTAATAAAATGTTATAGACTATAGTTTTCATCTCAGTTATACGAAAAAACTGAGATGAAAAGATTTTTTAATCTCAGTAATCTAAAAAATGAGATCGTAACTTGAAGAATAGATCTCATTCTCAAAAAACTGAGATGAAAAGATTTTTTAATCTTAGTAATTTAAAAGTGAGCTTGTAACTTAAAGAATAGATCTCATTTTTTAAAAACTGAGATTGTATATGAAAGAATATATCTCATTTCAAAAAAACTGAGATAAAAGGAATCTTTAATCTCAGTTATCTAAAAACTGAGGTCATAAGTTAAACGCATATGTTATATATTAAATATTTTAATTGTATATTGAAAAGTGTGTGTGGTGCAGTTGATTAAAGTTTTTGTGTAAAACTCAAGAGACTTAGGTTCAAAACCCAACAGGAGAAATAGAGTAGGATTTTTTCCCTTAGGAAAACACCACTTTTAATCTCGGTTTTACAATAAAACTGAGATGTTAAGCTATTAAAGGTCACGGTTTTATCATTTTAATCATAATCATAGTTTTATGTTTTTAGTCACGGTTTAAATGAGTTTTAATCACGGTTTTATCCTGTGATTAAAAGATAGAGACTTTTAGTTAGACCTTGATTGACCACGATTTTGAATACGAGATTAAAAGTGAAAGATCACACCAAATGACCGAGGTCTTTATCTATTTTTGTAGTAGTGACATGATCGTACTTGGAGAGCAAGCCAAGCAGATTCTATAAATACCAAAGGATAGCAACCCTAAACAGGTACACATTACTTAATCCCAAAACCCTAGTCTCTTGCTTTATTCTCTGCACATTCTCATCCTCTCGCTGAAGGGTCTTGCCGGGCAACTCCGGCCAAGTCTTAGTCGTGCGTTCATTGTGCAAGCTAGGGCAAGACGGGAAGGAACATTCGAACCAACCGAAGAGGAACTTGGATCAAAGATCAACGGGCCACATAATTGACACAATTGGTGAACCCGATGTGAAAAGCTTCTGATTCAAACGGCTCGAATTCCCTTCAAACCACTTTCCTCTTCCAAAAAACAACCACAAATTCAACCACCATGGGCGAATATTTGACGGACGTCACCGTTTCAAGGGCTAAAGACACTAGCAAAAACGTAATCCTACCACCTACCACCACCCCTGGAGAGGCACATGTCCATCTCAATCCCTACAAGCTCTGGGCTATCTCCGGCTACAGACAATGTAATGGCGGACTACATCCGCCTGTTGTAGCGGCTCAATGATGAGAGAGACAATGAACTGGCAGCTCTAAGGGCGGAGTTGGCCCAAATGAAGCAGCACATGCAAGAAGTCGCACCGCCCACCTCCAGATCTGCTCTTGATAAGTGGTGGCACAGGCAAACACCACCTCCTCCACCACTGTAGGAGCAACCTCACGGAATGGGTTACCACGAATCTGTGAAGGACCGTCTTGGCGTCACACCAGAGAAAGGCGATGCAAGAGAACTAATCCTCTACAAACAGCTAACAACCTTCGCAACACATCGCTCGAGGAGCCACCAGGAGCGGAGTAGATCCAGGGACACCACCGGGTCCTTCATAAGCACATACTCTACCGGACGCGTGGAATTCTCCCGCACCACCACCTCCCACCATAGCTGAGGCTCCTTGGAAACATGGCGTCACATTTCCAAGCGTTTTGGCAAAATTCCACCTATGATAACTTCGAAAATTAGAAGCGAGTTTGGCGGAATGGAAGGGCATATGCATCAAAGGGCAAAATGACGATCCCAAGGACCATCGTGAACGTGAGAAGTCAATTGACGGACCACGCCAAGCAGAGACTGACTTGAGGGACAAACTCTGACACTAAGACAACGAAAAATCTTCGGATAAGGACAGAGATCACAAGCAATCAAGGACCAATGGGCACAGCAAACTACCGCGCTCAAGATTTGAAAGGCAGCTGAAGGACCTTGGCGTCTCGCCCTTCGTATCCCATATAAGTAACACGATGGCTGAACTAAACTTCCACTTGCCAAAGTTCACAAAGTTCGGCCCAACCACCTGTGAAGCATACACCCACCTCATTCACTTTCGGCAGACCACTGAACTATGCACCACAAAGGACGAAATTAAATGCAAAGTGTTCCCCTCCAGCCTCAGCTCTCTTGGACTCCAGTTCAACAAATTGCCCGTTGGATCCCTACGAAACTTGTCTGACCTCGAACGTGCATTCAACACCTGCTTCTCACCAAGAACAAAACAGGAGCCTGAGTCATTGTCACAAATGAGGAAACTTCCGACGGAAACTCTAAGGCAATAGTCCGAACGTTAGTGGCAACTTTTCAATGAGATCCCTGGGATCGATGAATATTGGGCGGCAAGCTCTTTGAAAAACGGATTGGAATCTGGAAGTAAGATCTTAGATGAACTGGCAATCCGTCCACCACACGGCATGGGTGAACTTATGAGAATTGTAAAAAGATCCTGCACCCTTGAAGAACTCTACGCAGACCAAGCAGCTCAGGGAATCCCCAACACAACTACTCCACTGTCGACGGTCACCTCTTAGCTGCCGGAGCCAATTCCCACCACGCAAGCCCAGCCAAAGAAACACGTCAACAACATCAAGGAAGGAAAGAAGCGTCCCCCAAAGGAACACGACTATGTAGCTGAAACAACATTTTTCAAAAAACCAATTTGGTCTTTCCTCAAAGAGATCATGAGACAGCCTTGGTTTGAATGGCCAACGAGCAAGCTCGGCATCGACACAGGCCAGCCAGATCAAAATTCGAGGAAGAAGTGCTCATTTCACAATGAGCTCGGCCACTATACAACAGCCTGTGCTCCATACAAGGCACTCTTGGAACACCTCGCGGCTTAAGGTCACCTTAACCAGTACATCGATCGAGCCAAGATGCCCGCCCGTCAACTAACTAGCAACCCAAACCCCAATGAGCCATGACCAACGATACATGTTATCCACGGCCCTATGACCAAGGAGTCCAAAACCAACCTTCGGGCCGACCTCGATCACGCCTCCACCTCAAAGCAGGTAATCGCGGTTGGACCTGGGTCAAAGCGGCCTCGCTCGCAGGACGTGCCAAAATGAACAATCACTTTCACCAAGCGCGATCTCGAGATGGTGCAAACCCCTCACTCCGACGCCCTTGTTGTCACAGTCCAAATTGGAGTCCACGATGTCAAGCGCGTTCTTATCGATTAAGGAAGTTCAGCAGAGGTCATGTACTACGACCTCTTCAAAAAGCTCGATCTCCCAGAGTCAGCACTGCAGCCAGCCGAAGTTTCACTCCTCGGTTTCAATGGCGCACCCGTTTGGCTGCTCGGCCACATCTTTGTTCCCGTCGTCGTCGGTTCAAAAATGTTAAGCGTCGAGTTCATCGTCGTCAACGTGCCGAGCCCATACAACACTATACTTGGCCGAACTTGACTTCATGGTATGCAAGCCATTACTTCCACTTACCACCAGGTCGTCCGCCTTATCGGTGCGATCGGGAGGCAAAAGATCTACGTGGCGATCAAGTCGCCTCCAAAAAGTGCTATATCTCGGCTGTTCACAATTCCACCAAAGCAAAGCAAGTACAATGGGTCAAAGTCCCAAACATGGTCCTCATTGAAGAAGTCGGTGAAAAGGCCGATGACAAAGTAGTTGAAGACCTCATCTTAATGCCAGTCAATGAGGACGGCTCACGTTTCTTTTTACTCGGCTCTTCCCTCAGCGACGTCAAGCACGAAGAAATGTTCCAATTCCTCAAAGACAATATGAAAAATTTTGCTTGGACCCCCAACGAAATGCCAAGTGTCAACCCAAACTTCATTAGCCATTCCCTCAACATCAAGAAAGATTCAAAACCGGTTGTGAAGAAGGCCCGACGCTCAGCTCCCGAACACACTAAGGTCGTCATGGATGAAGTCAACTGCCTGCTGGAGGCCAATGCGATTCAAGAGGTTCAATACGCAACATGGTTATCAAATACGGTTGTCGTTAAGAAAAAGAACGGCAAATGTCGAGTTTGTGTTGATTATACCAATCTTAACGATGCCTGCCCAAAAGACTGGTTTCCACTTCCTAAGATCGATCAATTGGTGGACGCCATGGCTAGCCATGCTTGGGTAAGTTTTTTTGACCCCTACCGCGGCTACCACCAGATCGCGATGGATCCCAAAGACATGGAGAAGACAGCTTTCGTTTCTCCATATGGCATCTTCTGCTACCGAGTTATGCCCTTTGGGCTCAAGAACTCAGGTGCCACATTCACCCGAGCAATCTTCAAAGTGCTCCACACCCAGATTGGCCACACAGTTGAGGCTTACATAGACGATCTGGTCGTTAAAAGCCAAAAGGAGTATAATCATCTTCAAGAACTGGCTGAAATCTTTGAAATTCTCAAACTCCACAAGCTCCGCTTAAACGCAGAAAAATGTGCGTTCAGCGTGAGCGAGGGAAAATTTATAGGACACTTGGTTACCAGGCGCGGCATCGAAGCTGACCCCAACCAAATCAAGGCCGTTGCAGACCTGCGGCCACCACATACAATCAGAGAAGTCCAGAGGCTCACGGGCATGGCGACGGCTTTAAACCAGTTTATAAGCAAATCGTCGGACAAATGCCATGCAGTTTTCCACGCTTTAAAAGGTAAAAGCCGACGTAGGTTCGCGTGGACCCCAGACTACGATTCAACATTGACCGAACTCAAAGGCTACTTGAACTCGGCTCCTTTAATGGTAAAACTAAAGGAATTTGAAACTGTTTATTTGTACCTTGCGGTCTTGGCTCACTCTGTCAGTTCAGCACTCGTTCGACGAGAAGGCGCCAATGATATGCCAATTTACTTCACCAGCAAAATGCTTCTACCCCCGCAGACATGCTATCTACCTCTCGAGAAGTTAGCACTTGCACTCGTCTCAGCTACAAGGAAACTCCTGCAGTATTTCCAGTCCCATACAATCACCATCTTGATGGAGCATCCTCTCAAGAGCCTTTTTTAGAAGTGTAATAACTCTGAATTTTATTGAATAAAAAGTTATTTTTATTATTCAAGTTATTAATTTTAATTGCTTGAATTACGTTAATTCTTGTATTTTGTCAAAATTGCACTTTGGTCCCTCAAGTTTCATTTCTTGCACTTTAGTCCTACTTAGCAAGCCTAGTTAGCATCTAACCATCCGGTTAGAGTAACTAAACCGAAAAGTCACCTAGTCTTGGCAAAATGACCGTTTTGCCCCTCGTTGAAACTTTTGACCCTTTTGAACCCTAGACTTTAATTTTTAATATTCATTTTCTTTTAATCAAATTGGTTTATTTCTTTGTCCATTGGACAATAATGGTTATGGAAACTATTATCCATTGGGTAATAGAATCCCATTTGTTTATATTAAAAAGTATACTTACTTTAATGTACTTTTTGATTATTTTATTATTAAAAGTGGCCTAATAGCTATTATCCATTGGATAATAGATGTTAGGGGAATTTTTATCCATTGGACAATAGAGGAAATCTTTCAAAGTACTATTGGATCATTTAATTAATCATTTTCTTTAATCACATGGGAAAGTACCATTATTTTAATCAAAAGTGCATAGTTAGCAAAGTACCCTTTTATTATTCTTTATTGGGATTTCAACCACCTTTATATATGTATATATATATTAGTACCTAAGTTGATTATTATATTTCCTAGGGTACCCTTGCCTATTTATTGAGTTGGTGGGCAAATCCTAGCATTGAATCTACTTGGATTTCAAAAGTACCAAGAAAACTATTCTTTATTTGATTTTTCTTCCATTGTATGACATATATGCATGTATATATATATAGTGTACCTTGCAAAGGAGAGAGAGAGGGAGAGAGAGAGAAAGCCGAGAGAGAGAGAGAGGAGAGAGAGGAGAGAGAGAGGAAGGAGAGAGGGAGGAAGATTTGATGTAATTCTTGGCTTGATTTTTGGTTGTACTTCAAATCCTTGGGATTTATTTCCTTCCAAATCAAATCCTAACTCTTTTGTACCCCAATATTCACCTTACAACTTCTCAACCCTTTGATCATGTACCATTCTCATCTCAACCCTTCATTTGATTCAAGAATCTCACCAAGGTACACCATAGCCATGCAAACCTAGGATTTTCCATTGATCTTTCCATACAAGTTGGATTTTTCTCAACCCTTTGATCATGTACCATTCCCATCTCAACCATCCATTTGATTCAAGAATCTCACCAAGGTACACCATAGCCATGCAAACCTAGGATTCTTGCATTGATCTTCTATCAAAGTTGGATTTTATTTGATTTAAAAATTGGGGAATTGAGAGAGAGAGGGGGCCGACCATCTTGGGGGAGGGGGCATCCCTTGCCTATAAATAGAGAGCCATTCTCACTTGAAAAATCACACCTCAAAGCAATTGCTCCTCCTTCTCTCTAGAATTCCAAGTTTCTTTGTTTTTAGTTCAAAACTCTCTTTGTTTTTGTGAGTTCTTGAGCGAAACCACCAAACCACTTCCAAAACCACCCGACGATCTTAAAAGTAGTGTAGTAGTAGTTAGGTAGTTGTTTCTAGGAAAAGTATTCCAAAACTTTTCCTTTCGAAGCAATCGGAGGGCCGTTACGCTGCCGAAATCAACCCGACGTCCAAACCACCGCCTAGGAGAACGGTAGTGATCCTTATCTAGTTTTCAAAAGCTTACTTTATTTTTGTAAAGTAGTGGTAATCTTACTATGTGAATCTCTACTTACTTTTTATAAGCTTAAAAGTGATTTTGAACGTTGTTTGAAAAGTAAAAATGCATGTTTATGTTGTTTATGGTATTCAAGCATGCTACGTGACTTAGATGTTCATAATATACTATTTCGAAGTTGGAATGATGCATGTTGTATGAAAAAAATCCCACACGCGGAGTCTCGCATGCAAACGTGACACGAAAACCAAGAAAGTAGAAACATGGCACCTAGGGTGTGTTTAACAAGGTTGTTGTGTTTTCCCGGTTGGAAAATATCTTCGAAACTACGTAATGACTATTTCAAGGGTATTACGTAAGTGTGTG
>BPLS01012438.1:0-14437 GCA_019656275.1 Rhododendron kiyosumense | reverse complement strand
TGTTTACACCATAAATTTGTCAACGTGAATCGACTAGACTAAAGTCGGGACACGTGTTGATCACACCTAATTAAAAAATACAGAATCAAATGGACTAGTCGATGGTTATGGTTTTTAAATGCAGGACAGGTGTCCACGAAACAAGTTACAAATGAGCAACACGTGTAGCGGTTAATTAAGGAAGTTGAAAGCAAACACGATCTATCCAGAGAACGTGTGTTTGGATCAGTTTCTAATACAACATGGGATCGTGGAAATAACCGTCTACTCAGAGATCATGGATGAGAAGAGGGAAATGCAACAACCGCTTGATTCAAATTTAGAGAGGGAATTCTACTCAGTTTGAAATTCAAGTCGAGATGACAGCCTATAAATACTAAAGTTGAAGACGATTTGAAACCCCCACTCAATCGCCCAAAGGCTTCTACTTTTTATCTGTACTTTACTTTTCTCGCTCTAGGAGTAGCTTGTAACTTAACCGTCCAATCGATTGTGTTCTCGCAGTCGACTGACTTCTACTTTGAGGAATAATAAAGTCCATTTTGTTATTCTTCTTTCATCTCCATTCACTTCATTAAGTTTGCTTCCAGAGAAGTCCTGAAACACGGCAAGGAACCAAACTCCACCACCACAAACACCACATTTCCAGCACACACTACAATTCCTTAGTCGATCATCGACTATTCACAAAAATAGACAAACAAGAATTGGCGCTAGAAGGAGGGCATCTTACTAATTTGGAAGTAATGGCCCCAACTACAAGAAAACAAAGTGACCGTCCTATAGAGCCTCAGAACGAAGGCTTGGAGTTTCAAACTGAAGAGCATCCTGTGCCAAGGATGTCAGAGAATAGCCAAGGAAATGGCTCAGGGATATTAGTCGACGTGCAAAATCTATCTAGACAGTTAGCACAAGTTTTGTCTAATCCAGAAGACGAAGCAGCACAAGAATTAATCACTCTACTGAGAAGAGTGGTTACTCCTCCATCTACCATCGATGTGGATGCAGATGGGGTAGTTCATGAACAAGTGCGTTATAGTGACATGCCTAAACAGGCTCCTCAACAGGTATATTCTAATCCTGCTTTTGAATCAAGCACATATGTGCATGGTCGGCCGGTCATGGAATCCAATACATTTAGACCTACGATGAGGCCAACTAGTTTTTATCAAAATATCCCGTCTGCTTATGAAGTTGGGAATAGTAGTGGTTATGGGCAAAACAGTTATGTGAATAATGGTCAAACTATCCAACACGGGTTTACAAGAACCCATGTTATAAATAATGATCAACATACTGCGCAGAATGTCCCAAATAACAATCCATATGCACACTATGTTACACAAGCCTTGCCAAACAATGGCAACGGTAATGGCTCATATGTACAACCAAGTGTTGGCCATAATAATAATAATAACAATCCATATGCACACTATGTTACACAAGCCTTGCCAAGCAATGGCAATAGTAATGGTTCATATGTACAACCAAATGTTGGCCATAATAATAATAATCAGCATTTTCCTTTCGCGCAACCATGCATAACACGAAATGTCCCAAATGTTCATAGAGCCATGGAACCTTTGAATGATAATAGATTGCAAGACCCTATGGTTATTAATAGAGCACAGATTACAGAAATCATTCAAGATATGTATGGTCCAGGGTTGTGTAGGTTAGAAAAACCCATGTTTCGGAAACCCTACCCACAATGGGTGGATAATGTTCCATTGCCAAGGGGTTACAAACTCCCTGAGTTATCACTCTTTAGTGGTACTGAAAATCAATCTACTATAGAACACGTGGGCAGATTCTGCCTTCAGTTAGGTGAATTGGGAATGGATGACGTCCTTAGATTGAAATTATTTCCTCATTCATTGACAAAAACAGCATTTACGTGGTTTATAAGTTTGCCTGCTAATTCTATTCATACGTGGCAGGACATGGAAGAGCAATTTCATGCTCAATATTTTAGGCATGAACCAGAAGTTTCAATTGCTGACTTAGCAAAATTGAAACAGAAATCGAATGAGACAGCAGAGCAATTCTTGACCAGATTTAAAAGGTTAAGAAATCAGTGCCACTGTAATGTCCCTGAAACTGAGATTGTACGAATAGCACAAGATGGGCTTGAGTTTAACTTTAAGAAACAGTTTAATGGGTCTAATTTCAAAGACTTATTTGAACTCTCAAAAAGAGCCTCGCAATTCGAAGCAATTCTTCAGGAAGAAGAACAGTTAAAAAATTCATCTTTGGGTACATATTACCAAGATGTAGAAGGTGACATGGAAATTGATGTCGCACAAGTTATTGGCAAAACTCCTATTATTTGTGATACTCTTGTGAAGACAGAGAAACCAATGAATATGCCTTCATCCCAACCCAATCGACGTGGGGGGCAAGCTAATTATAGGCAATATTCATTCGATTTAACGCAAACTGACCAGATATTTGATGAACTACTTAAACAGAAGTTTATCGTTTTGAGTCCTGGACATATTCTCCCTTCTGACAAAGAAAAGAAAGGAAAAGAATATTGTAAATGGCATAATTCGTTTAGGCATAATACTAACAATTGTGTTACATTTCGTAATTGCGTGCAGGATTTGATTCAAAAAGGGTTGCTGCAGTATGCTAAAGGAGACAAAGATCCAATGAGTATTGAGTCTGATCCTTTTCCAAAAGTAAACATCAACATGGTAAATGCTAACCTAGCTAAAAGGTTGGGATCAACTGTTGAAAGGCAAAAACAAAGAGAAGGAGACCGAATGGAGACTGATGAGGAATCAGCAAAGTCTCAACCATTAAGATTCCCCAATGATTATCTTTGTATTCGATGCGGACGAGAAGTTAAGTATGGAGAGGCAATCATAGCTGAAATGGAGCAGAGATGTGCATTCTCTAAATCTGGACTTCGATTCAATACTATGGGTGGAAACGATCTCCAGATTTATGTTGGTGCAAAGCTGATTTATGAGGGAATTGATCCTGGACTCTTTAATAGGATAGAGTCAGAACATTGTTATGGATCAGATGATGGACCATTTCTATTCCGAGGACATCCAGTGGAGCCTGCAAGGCCCGGAGTACCTTCCAGTCAAGATTTGGAAGCAGTGGGATATCAATTTCCTAGTCGAGGGAGATACTCAAATTACAGAGGTGCAGGTTCCAGGAGAGGCATGGGACCACGAGGCAGAGGTCCTTATGGATATGGGGGGCACCAGCCCAGAATGGTAATGCCTCCAAATAATGATCATGAGAATTGGAGTACACTTAGTCACCCAAAATTTCCAGCAGAGGGGTGGTATACTAAGGTGTCTACTTCACAAAAGAGAAGGCTTCAGAGGAAGTTTGCAGCCAGAGTATATAATGATCCATGGGATCACGTCTTTGAGCATAAAGAGAGAGTGGAACCACATAAGGTTCCAAACATGGTATGGACTCGAGGCCAAGAGGAAATTAGTGGTCAAAAACAGAATGTCTCCGAGCATGAAGTACAAAATACTACTGCAACCTCTTCGAAATCGATTATCCTACCTAAAGGAAAAAAGGAACTAAAGCAAAGTCTGAAGAAGAAGATGGAGGAATTTCAGAAACTCATGGAAGCAGATGATGATGATCTCCTTGATGAAGGGTCAGAGCAGGAAGATTTAATCAAAGACACTACTCCATCTCCACAGAAATCAGCCACATTTGGAGAAAGTTTGGCCGCAATCCAGTTCGGGTCAGTACCTATCAATTATCAGTGTAATATGATTTTAGTTTTGCCAAAGCATTTTAAGGCAAAGCCAGACCAGCTTATGGAGTTGGCAGGTGACGTAGAAGATAAAACACAATCAACTGTTAAAATAGTTGAAAAAGAGGAAAACACTCAATCACAGTTGATTAAGGTTGTAACAGATGAAAAGGGGACAGAAGTGGTAGTTCTTAGACCCCCTGATGATGCTTCAATTAGGCATTTGAAACCTTTGTATGTTAAAATCCATATGAATGGCCAACCTATCTCAAAAGTGTTGGTCGATAATGGAGCAGTGGTTAATATCTTACCCTCAAAAATGATGAAGGTATTAAACAAAACCAATGATGACCTAATTCCAACAGAGGTCACTGTTGGTAATTTTGCTGGAGGATGTTCCCCTACTAAAGGAGTTATATCTTTACAACTGCAAATTGGGAAGAGAAAAATGAATGCTACATTTTTCGTAGTCGATTCATCGTCCAATTATAATGCCTTGTTAGGTAGGGATTGGATTCATATAAATGGATGTGTACCATCTTCTCTGCACCAGGCCTTGATCTTTTTGAAGCAGGAAGAGACAGGAGGAATGGAGGTCTTTTGGGCAGACCAGCATCCTTTCCAGGCAGAAACCAACAACGTTGAGGCAGATCTTTACAAAGAACACCTCTGGCCAATGAAGATAGAAGATGCAGAAGTGAAGTCCAATGGGATTGGTTTAACTGAAAGTCAATTCCTTACCTATATAAAGGAGGGTTTTCGGGAGTTGAGCAAAGATTTTGTCAGGCCTAATGTTATTGCAAGGCCTGTTGGTAGTACATCTCAGGTTTTTAATGTTTAAAAACCTTTTAGATACAGGAAGTGAAGAGTTGGCTACTGTTAAAGCCACTTTCAAGAGGATATTTTCCTTTTTAGTCGATAAGAAGTTGCAGGCATGTGAGCCTATTTCTTGTAATTGGGCTGAATGTGTTTTTGATGATAGCCCGTTAACGATGAAGGACTTAGGATTAGCGGATTTGAAACCCGCACCAGCTAAGTTAGATGATGATAAGGCCCAAGTTAAGGATCCTTTAGAGGAAGTAAATTTAGGGACTCAAGAAGATCCTAAAATTACATATGTGAATGCCACTTTGCCTGATGAAATAAAGGAAAAGTTTAAGTATTTATTGTGCAAATTTAAAGATTGTTTTGCTTGGAGTTATGACGAAATGCCAGGTTTGGATAGATCATTGGTTGAACACGGAATTCCTATAAAAGAGAATTACGTACCATTCAAGCAGGCACCTAGAAGAATGAAGGATGATGTTCTTCCCCAAGTTAAAAAAGAGATGGAACGACTATTTGAAGCAAAATTCATTCGACCGGTTAAATATGCAGAATGGGTCTCAAATGTGGTTCCAGTTATGAAAAAGAATGGAAAAGTGAGAGTATGTGTCGATTTCAGAGACCTCAATACAGCGTCACCTAAAGATGAATACCCAATGCCTGTTGCTGATTTATTAGTCGATGCAACTGTAGGCTATCAAATGCTGTCCTTTATGGATGGTAATGCTGGTTATAATCAGGTTTATATAGCAGAAGAAGACACTCATAAAACGGCATTCAGATGTCCTGGATATATAGGAACATTCGAATGGGTAGTTATGGCCTTTGGACTAAAGAATGCAGGGGCTACTTATCAAAGGGTCATGAATTTAATTTTTCATGATTTTCTCCATAAATTCTTGGAAGTATACATTGATGATGTTGTGGTAAAATCAACTTCAGTTGTTGAACATTTGTATCACTTAGAGCAAACTTTAGAGAGAATGAGGCGTTATAATCTGAAAATGAATCCTCTAAAGTGTGCGTTTGGTGTTACGGCTGGAAATTTTCTAGGATTCCTAGTACATCAAAAAGGAATCGAAGTTGATAAAAATAAGACTGATGCTATTTTAAAAGCACAGCCCCCGACTAATAAAGAAGAACTTCAGCAATTCTTGGGGAAAATTAATTTCCTTCGAAGATTTATTGCCAATTTATCTGGGAAAACAATGGCTTTTTCCCCACTGTTAAAATTAAAATCTGAAAAAGAATTCAAGTGGGAACCAGAACATCAAAAGGCCTTTAATATATTAAAACAATCATTGGTGACACCCCCTGTTCTGGCTCCTCCAATGAATGGAAAGCCATTAAAGTTATATATTTCAGCAGCACACCAATCGATTGCAAGTTTTCTAGCTCAGGATGATGAGCAAGGTCGAGAACAATCGATTTATTACCTAAGTAGAAGGTTAAATGAGTGTGAAACTAGATATTCATACATTGAAAAAATTTGCTTAACATTGTATTTTTCAGCTGTAAAGTTGAGACATTATTTGCTGCCTGCAAAGGTAAAGATTATCTCGCAAACAGATATAATTAAATATATCCTAACAAGACCTATCCTAAGAGGAAGGCAAGGGAAGTGGATATTAGCCCTAGTCGAATACGACTTCGAATACGTGCCTCAAAAGGCAATTAAAGGGCAAGCTTTGGCCAATTTCTTAGTCGAACACCCAAACCTTCCATTGGAAGAGGATACTTTTGAAATTCATCTAGTTGAGATTAAACATTGGAATTTGTCTTTTGATGGTTCAAAAACAGATAATGGAGTTGGTGCAGGCATAGTGCTTACCTCACCCAAAGGGGAAATGTTCCAATTCTGTTTCCAATTAGATGATAATAAAATTTTGACAAACAATCAAGCAGAATATGAAGCCTTGATCATAGGCTTAGAAATTGCAAAAGACCTAAATATACGTCATCTAAAAGTCTCTGGAGACTCACAGTTGATTATTCGACAAATTATGGAGCAGTACAAATGTTACCATCCCTTGTTAAAATTGCAATTAAACAGAGTGAGACATCTTACTCAAGACTTTGATGAAATTTGTTTTCAACATATAATGAGACTCCAGAATGGAGAAGCCAACCAAATGGCTCAAATGGCCTCAGGAGTCAATATTCCTGAAGGAAAAAATGAAAGAACAATTAGGATTCAAAAGAGATTTTTGCCTTTCTCAATGGAAAGAGAGGAAGAACAACAAATGGATATATTAGTCATCGACATTTCTGAGGAATGGATGAATCCAATTAAAAATTATTTATTGAATCCTAATGAAAAAACAGAAAGGATAGTAAAATGCAGGTCGGTCAATTACGTTCTGTTAGGAAATGATTTATACAGAAGAACATCTGATGGTCTGTTATTACTTTGTGTTGATAAGGCCCAATCGATGAAAATCATGGGAGAAGTCCACGAAGGGACCTGCGGTGCTCATCAAGCTGGAGATAAAATGAGATGGTTAATAAAAAGACATGGGTATTATTGGCCAACTATTAGGGCTGATTGCATTAGATATGCTAAAGGTTGTCAACGGTGTCAAAAACATGGACCTATTCAAAGGATCCCTGCTCATCAATTACAATCGATTGTGAAACCTTGGCCATTCAGAGGTTGGGCAATCGATATGATAGGAGAAATTCATCCGGCATCTTCCTTACAACATCAATTTGTGGTTGTAGCAACTGACTATTTCACAAAATGGACAGAAGCGATACCTTTAAAAGGTGTTTCACAAAAACAAATAATTGATTTCATTGAGGAATATATCTTGTGTAGATTTGGGATTCCTGAAACAATTACAGTCGATCAAGCTTCTGTATTTAATGGTCGAGAAATCGTTCAGTATGCACAAAAATATGGAATACAAATTTGTAATTCTACTCCATATTATGCCCAGGCTAACGGGCAAGTCGAATCGACCAATAAAATTATAAAGAATACGCTATCCAAAACAATCGATGATAATCCAAGAGAATGGCACGATCTTTTGCCCCGAGTCTTATGGGCATATAGAACGTCACAAAGAACTAGTACTAAGGTAACACCTTATGAATTAGTCTATGGACATGCAGCAATCTTGCCAGTCGAAATTAATGTTCAATCGTTAAGAATAGCACGTCATTATGATCCGAGCCTGCAGTACGAAGAGGCCATGTATATAGACATTGATGGATTGGAAGAAAATAGATTGAATGCTTTGAACCAGATTCGAGCTCAGAAAAAGAGACTAGAAAGATCTTATAATAAAAAGGTTAAAGAAAAGTCTTTTGCTGTTGGAGATTTAGTTTGGAAAACAATTCTTCCACTTGACAAGAAAAAGAAAAAGGGTATATTTGGAAAATGGTCCCCAAATTGGGAAGGACCTTTCCGTGTTCTGCAAGTCTTAAAAGGCGGAGCGTACCATTTAGAATCAATTGAAGGAATTACTCATGAGAGAACTATCAATGGTAAGTACCTTAAGCATTATTTTCCTTCTATGTGGGAGAATATGAGTTAAAGGCTACCAGTCGATTATATAAAGCCCATGTGTAGGGCAGCCATACAAAAAGTTATGTTCATACTTGAACATAACAAAACAGAACAGAAAATAAAAGATCCTTATAAGGATCTAGTACTAAAATAAAAGATCCCAAATGAGATCTAAAAGAAAAATAAAAAAAAAAACCCTACATCAGAGTAGCCCCATAGAAAGAAACGCCTATTCTTTAGGCCATTCCTTCCACTGGCCAGAAGTGCCAGCCATGGAGGTTCTGATGCTCGCAGGATCGATTGGAGGAGTAGAATCAATGGTGTCCCAGTTGGCCACCACAAGCTTGATAGCTGCCTCCATCTTCTCAAGACGAAGGGCCATCCCTTCCACCCGGTCGCTGATAGCAGTAATCCTCCTCTTACACTCGTTATGATCTTCAATGAGGACCCACTGAAGCTCGTTAGCAAGTTGCTTAATGTGAGCAGAGGTGATTTGGGGAATGAGAGGGGAAGATGAACTGTTGCTGGCCATGGTAAGAGAAGAGTATTTAGGTATAACGTTTATACTTAAGTTCATGTATTTATAGGCCAAGATGGTCCATAGACATGCTTCGTGGGGGTTATCCCGAGGTGAATGACAGAACGTGGCAGTTGGATGAACAACGTGGGTTAAATGGCCATTGTAAGATGAAAAGACGTGCCAGCTGGGTAATTAATTCAAAAATATCATTTGAAAATGGTACTTAACCGCCATTTCAGACTGTTGACGTTCCCCAAATACAGAGAGATATCGCCGCTTCTATCAATTAAACGGCGAAGTCATAATAACGAGTCATTCAACAATTAAACACCTAACATAAAGGTGGTAATATGAAAATGAATATATGACAGGTTGGTCATGATGTTTTTACACCTTGTTGTGACCTTTTTCAGGTGGCAATATTATAACAGGAGTAATACATCAATTTATGGAAGGCTGGGGAATCATATTTTGATTTTCCATTTAGTATTTCCTAACAAAAACAGAACTTAAAAGTTCATATATAAACTTGCCTGTTAATAAAGGCAAAACCATGAGGTATACATCGACCGCCTAAATACCAAAGGCAAATGATAAAACACGACTTAAAAGTCTTTAACAAAACATAATCGATTGTTGCAAAAGAAGTACAACATCAAGGAAAGAAGGACTTAAAAGTCTCCCACTTGACTAACAGCTCATCACGTTTAAAGCTGTTCCTCTGCAAATCTGCTCTTGCAGCAGAAACATGAATAGAAGCACCTTTACCCTCTTCTGCTAAACGCTTGAAATCCTTATCAAGCTGGCTTGCTGTCTTTAGAAGATTCTCTTTCTCAGCTTGTAGTTGACCTAATCGATGCAATAACTTTTGCTCTTCTTCATCAATAGACACAAACCTCAACTTTAAAGTTGAAGCAGTATCATGCATAGTCGATAACACAACTGTCATGTTCGATAAATCATCAATTAGCTTCTGCTTCTGGCTAATTTCTCCTTGATGATATCGGAAAAGGTTGACAGTTTCATTCAAAGAAGATGCAAAGTTCTCAAGAGCAATTTGTGCCCTGAGAGGAAACACATGTCTCTGAGCTAACGATTCTATACAAGCAATAAACTCAACAGATCTGACCGTTGCTAACTCCTCAAAAGGAAGCTTTAGAAAGTCAAAAAAGTCTTGGATTTCTTTCTGAATAGTATCACTATACTGTAAGAAAAAGAAAGATTCACTAGACTCTGATTCCTCAGTCAAAGATCGAAGAGTTTGAGAAGTCGACCTTATCTCCTCCATCAAATGGTCTAATGAGTTGCTAGATGACTCAATTGGGGTTGAACAACCAGCTCCAGAGGGGTTAGTCCCAATTTTATTCACTGAACGTGGAGATGCTTCAGTGATGACATTTGGGGGAATAATCAAGGGTTGAGTGTCCACATCTGGTTCAGGAGTCACATGATGACTAGTAGGACTTGATGCCACACCTTCTAAGGTATGATGATCATTTTGAGGTAGAGAAATTGGGAACAGTTCCTTTACAGGACTTTTTGTGAGTCCTTTTTCCAAATTCTGCTCACCTAGAGTGAGTAGAGGAACAATAGAACTATCTGTTAGAAGATGTACGTCAGTTGATGGAGCAATATCAACTAGTTCCTTGCTTTTCTCCTGTTGATTTAAGGTAGCAACTTCGAGAGGAAGGGATACTTCTGATTCAGTTTGAAGTGTATTCATTCCCATAGTTGCCAACGGATCTTGAATCACTCCAGCAGTTGTTGGATTTGGCTCAAGATTAGCCACGACCAATGACTGACAAATGTTTTCCTTTTTAAGATCAGTCTGAGTTGGGTCACAATTAGCACTCCCGTCCATTAATAAGAAGAGACTTTCTTCTTGTAGTAAAGGATTCAAAGGGACCTCTTGTACCTCAGGCAACTCATCTTCTTGGTATAATGGATCAGAAATAGCCGTATCCCCAAACTCTGTTTGGTCGACTACTGGTTCAGTGTTGACAGTCTTTTCTGTGGAAAGGATAGACTTTTGAAATTGTGAAGATTTTGAGGAAGCCTCTTCTGTTTCTTCAAAGGCATCCACAATCTTGGTACCTTTACATTTCTACAGAAAAAGAAAAGATAAATAATCAGATATGAAGAATTCATTATGAATTGACAAATGCATATAATTATACCCTTAAAACAACCTTGACTCTGCTAGGACTAACAGACTTTTGAGTCTGAGCCCTCTTCGACTGTCTTACTGAGGTAAGGGTAGCATCATTCTCAGTAATCTTCTTACGACTGGTCGAAGTAGAAAGATTCTTCACAGTCTTGGGATTTGAATCACTCTTGGTTCGAGAGATTTTCTTCTTAGGTTCTGACTCTACATCCTTGATGGCTTGTTCCTTTCTCTTCCTAGTATTCTTACTTGGAGTTGATGGTGAAGGAACAATTGTCTCTGTTTGAAGCACAATTGCTTTGGATGTCTCATCAGAAAGTTGAGCCATTTTTTCTGTTGAATAAACTGGTGTCAATAACAAAACATAATAACCAAAATCGACTACTAAAAGTCAAGAGCATTACCAGCCTTATCTTGAAGATC
This sequence comes from Rhododendron kiyosumense, assembly GCA_019656275.1. Lineage (NCBI taxonomy): Eukaryota > Viridiplantae > Streptophyta > Magnoliopsida > Ericales > Ericaceae > Rhododendron > Rhododendron kiyosumense. The sequence continues at coordinate 3,258 of BPLS01012438.1, read as the reverse complement.
CTTGTATTCACGATCAAGTCTATAAAGACAATCAGCGATGGGTGAGTTAAAATAAAGCACTTTCACAACAGACCACCATTCTTCAAAGGCAGCAGAGGTCTCATAACAGACCTTGAAATCAAGAAGTTGAAAAGTTCTCACACGTTGATGGAAGTTACTGACCATCAGAGAGATCATTTCAGAATCCCTCAGCTTAATCGATGGCCTGCTAGAAGCCATCTCAATAATTACTGGATGAACAAAAGGCATTGGAATGCCTTGCATTAAACCAAATTGTCGGGCAAACTGACAGGGGGAGTAGTTCTCATAACTACAATTCCCGAAAGGAGTGTTGTTCAGGGCAAAGCCAACTGGAATTAACCTAGGAAGGAGAATACTAGCCCAGAACAACCGTTTAGATTCTATCATCTTCGCCATAAGTTGAGGTGAAGCTGTAGGAATATCCTCAAAACATGGCTTTAATCGCTTGGAAGCGTATTCAAACTTGTCAAACGGATTGAAGACAGGCCAGTTTTCCTTTTTGTCTTCATAGAAAAAAGTGAAATACCTTTGAAAGGAGGTTTCTTCCATATCAGTTTGAAAACCCAAAAAATACTCAGCATAGCTACGACATGCCTTATAAGTCTCATCAATCCTGAGAGGATAATCTGACTTAGGCTTCAGTTGAGGAAAATACGCATATAGCCAAGCCTGAAAAATCCAAAAGGGACCTCCACAAGAGTCCGCTATCTTTTTATCCACAAAAGTAAATATCCCTTTGTATAAAGATCCAAGAACAAAGGGAGCCAGAGCCAATTTTTTCACCTGAGCCAAACAAATGGCCAAAGTAAGATATTCTTTGGTGACTCTTAGGCCAGGGACTGCCATAAGAAATTTGCAAATCCAAAAAAGGTAAAATGCAATTTTTTCATGAAGACTAGGTGCAGAAGATTTAGCGTTGAAATAGGTTTTCAACCACTTTGAATAGCTCACCCCAGATGAGGGTACGGTAAATACTGGATCATATGGTTCAGGGGAAAGAAGAGCATTCACTTCACGGCCTAATGAGGAAAGGCCAGTTAAATGGGAAATGTCCAAAACAGTTGGGGACAATAACCCACAATGTAAAATCAAAGCGTTGGACGACTTAGACCAGAAACAGGCCGCAGCGGCTATAAGTTCAAAGTTTATATCCAAAGGAAATTGGGAGAGTTCAATCGTTTCACGAACCCCCATCTTTTCCCAGTCACCATGAAGAAACTTTGTCATGCGTCTTACCCAATCAGCCCATTCTACTTCAACATTACAGGGCCAAGAGCGAAGGTAAGAATTCTTACCCCAACCGGACCATTCGAGCGATGAGTGTTGAAGCAAAAGCGGATCTCGCTCTACTACGGGATAAACTGATGAGATATCATCTGCTATAGTTGATGGGAACACTGGACCCAACATACAAAGGGAGCTAGAGTTCTCGACGGGAATCAGAGCTTGTACGTTTTGACTCGATCCGTCACGAAACGAAGCTGGGAATCGAGGAACAATTTCTAGTCCCGATTCCATAACTAAGTCTTCGTTAGAAACAACAAGTGCTTTCGATTTCGTCTTCGAAGCCATGGAAGTGTAGTACAGAAGCCCGGTGTGAAAAGTTTTGTGCCCTAGAAATTCAAAGTACCTCGCTTTATATAGGCGTTGGCTCTTCAGAGAATATTTACTAAAGTTAAATTCTTAACTCAAGTAAATAGGGGGGCAATGTTTACACCATAAATTTGTCAACGTGAATCGACTAGACTAAAGTCGGGACACGTGTTGATCACACCTAATTAAAAAATACAGAATCAAATGGACTAGTCGATGGTTATGGTTTTTAAATGCAGGACAGGTGTCCACGAAACAAGTTACAAATGAGCAACACGTGTAGCGGTTAATTAAGGAAGTTGAAAGCAAACACGATCTATCCAGAGAACGTGTGTTTGGATCAGTTTCTAATACAACATGGGATCGTGGAAATAACCGTCTACTCAGAGATCATGGATGAGAAGAGGGAAATGCAACAACCGCTTGATTCAAATTTAGAGAGGGAATTCTACTCAGTTTGAAATTCAAGTCGAGATGACAGCCTATAAATACTAAAGTTGAAGACGATTTGAAACCCCCACTCAATCGCCCAAAGGCTTCTACTTTTTATCTGTACTTTACTTTTCTCGCTCTAGGAGTAGCTTGTAACTTAACCGTCCAATCGATTGTGTTCTCGCAGTCGACTGACTTCTACTTTGAGGAATAATAAAGTCCATTTTGTTATTCTTCTTTCATCTCCATTCACTTCATTAAGTTTGCTTCCAGAGAAGTCCTGAAACACGGCAAGGAACCAAACTCCACCACCACAAACACCACATTTCCAGCACACACTACAATTCCTTAGTCGATCATCGACTATTCACAAAAATAGACAAACAGGTGGATGATGATTTTGAAGGAAATTTCTAGTCGATATGGCAATTCACAAGTTATGGAAATTATGGTTCTGTGCAATGCATTGGTGAAAAAATAATTGTTCACCCTGATATTACAATGTTACTACAATACTACACATTGTTTGCGGAGAGAGAGAGTGTGTTGAAGCGGCAGCTATCAAACATGTCTATTGAGATGTTAACCGGTGTACAGATATGTTGGTAAAGACGTTTCGGTTGGGAATTACAATGTTCAGGGCGCTTCTAGTGAGGACGCCTTTATTTTCATTAAATGCGGATGTTGCTAGTAGCCGTTGGATCGTGTTTTCAATGGTCCAAATTTTAATGAAACTTTTCCAGAAAAAAGTTAATGGTGACCGGTCATAAGCCTTCTACAGATCCGGACCATTATTGAAATCACAATCCTATGGCTGACAACAGAAGCCCGCAAATAATGAAAATAAGGGCGCCCTCATTAGAAGCTCCATGTTACGATGTTTATCTTTATTTTCCAAGTTGTATTGCGGATGTATTCCATACGGACTTATCAGGGGTTTTATACCCTAGAACTGTAAACACTTATGCCTTGTTTGGATTGAAATTTGAAAAGTTTTTTGGAAAATAGTAGGAGTAATAAGTGGAGAGAGATAGAGAGAGAAATGTTGAGAATATGAGGAATCTAGGGGGAATCTAGGGGGTATTTTTTGAAAAATGCTTTTTAAAAAGCAAAAGGAACAAAGCATTAATTTTTTTTAATGCATTTCCATTTTTATTATTTTTAACATAAAAAAGAGAGATAGTGTGTGTGAGTGGAACCACAAATTTACAA
>BPLS01012432.1:5552-21058 GCA_019656275.1 Rhododendron kiyosumense | reverse complement strand
AGTTAACTTCCAATTTAAACTTGGATTTCAAAAGTTACCAAAAAAGTGAAAAGGAAAAAAATAGGTGTAATAGGTACTAACGAATCCATTTCCGTAGGAGAGAAATTTATTCACATTTCTACGCGATATCGACTGTCCGTTTTGGCTTTGGACGGTAAATAAAATTTTCCTGAGAAAGAGTTAAATTTTTCTCTAAAAAAATTTCTTAATTAACATTCGGACAGTTCAAAACACTTTTGAACGACCGTGATTAGAGGTATAAACAACTATTGATCACAGGCCTCACGGCTCCGCCGTGCAAAAGATTTTCTCTTTTCATAGTACCTAAATGAAAAGAAAGTACTAATAGGACGTTAGTTTAAAAACTTAAAAGGAGTTCCAAGCGCTCCATTTTCTTTTTTCTTTTTTCGGGTTTTTTTCTGTGTAATTTATTTGTCATTTTGAACTTTTATTTGATTTGCTTCATTTTTTTGAATTAATTATTCATCTTGACAAAATAAGTGTAAAAAGTACAAAATCATGACACAAAAACAAAAACAAAAAAATTCACTTAATACAAAAAAAAATCCTATAATTTTTAATTTTTTTTGTGTGTAAGTGACATCTTATATGAATTTTATTTTTCAATATCAACCAACATTTTTATACTTTTCTGGTTTTTCTTGTCGAGACGATTGGTTATCCCAGAAAATAACAACGAAAAGCTTAACAAAAAATAATAAAAAAATACCAAAAAAATACCCTTTCACGCTCGCACTCTCGCATCAGCACTTGCCCGCTCATTATACGACTTATGTTCCACGGAGGAAAAAACCCAATAAATATTTGATTAGACAAATATAAAAGTGGTACTATATTAGACACACCAATTTAGAAAAGTACTAATTAATATTACTTTTGCCATTGGTTCATCTTTATTTGGATCATCTATATATATCCGTGGAATGTAATTCAAATTTTTGTCATGTTCGTCATTTAAATAATCTCTTGTTGAGGCAGTTAGTAACTCAAACTTTTAAATAATTTGTTGTGTTTGTCATTTAAATAATTTTCCGTTCAGACAGTTAGTAGATTTGTGCCAAAAGAAATTCCTATATACTTTGTCTTCATTGTCACGAAAGGGTTAACTTGCCACTCTGATCATTACTATTTGAAGTACGAATAAATTATAAAGGTTATTAATTTCGTTAGGCGATAGAATAATACCATTTCCAATAACGAAACACAAATTTTGCAAGATTCGTGGATAATTATTTTTCGTTTGCCCAATCTTCTGCCCTTCGTTCATCATTATTTGGACCATCTTTCCATGAAATGTAATTCAAACTTGTTGTGTTCGTCTTTAAAATAACTTTTCGAGGTTAATTATGTGCCATTAAGAAATTCCGAATTTGTCCTCATCGTCTCTACGTATCCTAATTTTTAGGGTAAATTTCACTGACCTCCCCTCAGGTTTCTGACAAAGACAGAAACCTCCTCCCACATTCCTGAAATTGCACTGTCCTCCCCTCTGCTTCTTGTCGGGTAACGCCCATTAATGGGGAACTTGACTTTACTTTTATACCCACGTACTTGTAATGAATAAAAGAAAGTCGTAGCATCAAATATCCCTTAGGACTAACCAATGAGAGCCCTAAAGTCAAAATTTAATTATGACCCTTTAGAATTAAATGATCAGAAAAATAAAATCTTTCCACTCATTCAAACGGATTGAAATTTGGAACACTTAATTTTTCAACCTTTAGGTTATATATTAAGAAATATGGTAAAAAAATTAAGTGCTCCAAATTTCAATCCATTTGAATTGATAGAAAGATTTTATTTTTCTGATCATTTATCCTAAATTGTTATAATTAAATTTTGACTATAGGACTCTCGTTGATTAGCCATAAGAAAGTCGTACAATCAAATATCTTAGAACTAACCAACGAGAGTCCTAGAGTCAAAATTTAATTATAACCTTTAGAATTAAATGATCAGAAAAATAAAATCTTCTCACCCATTCAAACGAATTGAAATTTGGAACACTTAATTTTTAACCTTTAGTTTATATATTAAAAAATATGGTTAAAAAATTAAGTGCTCCAAATTTCAATCCGTTTGAATCGATAGAAAGATTATTTTTCTGATTATTTTATCATAAATGGTCATAACTAAATTTTGACTCTAGAACTCTCGTTGATTAGCCCTAAGAAAGTCGTACAACCAAATATCTTAGGACTAACCAACGAGAGCCCTAGAGTGTCAAAATTTAATTATGACCCTTTAGAATTAAATGATCAGAAAAATAAAATCTTCTCACCCATTCAAACGGATTGAAATATGGAACACTTAATTTTTCAACTAGCAGTTTATATATTACTAACAAATGCGAATTTTTTTTGAATAAACCTAACCTCTTTATTCAACTTTTTAATCCAAACGGAACCGTTGGCTTGGGTTAGGTTAGGTTTGGATTAAAAAGTTGAGTGTTTTTTTTTTCCGTCTTTATTCAAATTTTTTTTGCATTTGTTAGTTGAGTAGTTTTGCGTCAAACTTTTTGTGACGAAATGATTTGTCTTGACAAGAAAAATAAAAAAAGTTGATTGAAACTCATAATTTTTTTTGAAAAAAAAGAGTAAAAAAAAATCAATAAATCACCAAAAAAATTGACGCAAAATTAACAAATGTAAAAAAAAATTGAGGAAAGACAAAAGAAAGTAACGTGTAAAAGAGAGAAAATAGAGGGCTTCTTCTTATATAATGAGAGTTCTTGGCGGGAAATGGGTACTAGGATGTGGTGAAAGATAAAATGGGGGGACAGGTTAGACCCGTGGGTCCCATGGGTAAAATTGCATTTACAAATTGTTCTATGCTGACCTCATCACCGTTAGTTGTTTTCTCCGTTAGTTGTTTTCTGTAAGGTCAACCAAACGGTTGGGGTAAAGTGCAACAGACAATGGAAGCGGAGAGGAGGACAGTGCAATTTCATAAACGTGAGGGGAGGTCAGTAAAACCTGAGGGGAGGTCAGTCAAATTTACCCTAATTTTTAAACTCTAATGGTTAACTTGTCACTTTGTCAATTACTATTTGAAGAATAAAGAAACTATAAGGGTTATTTGTTTCGGAGATTTAGTGATAAGTCCACCATAGATATTTCATAAGCCCACAAATCTACCTAATAGTTTCGTAAAGCCACAAGTCCACACAATTTAAATCCTAGGGTACCCTTTGAAAGTGCATGAACTACTAAAACCCTATAATAGGAAAGTGCACTCTAAAACCCTATGAAAGTGCCTAAACCCTAGGGTGCCCTATCCTATAATAAAAAATTGTACTCTAAAATCTTATGAAAATGCCTAAACCCTAGGGTACCCTAAAATGGACTTGAGACCTTACAAAATTAATAAGTGGACTTGTGGGCTTATGAAGTTCACATAATAGACCTAAGACTAATTTTCTATATATTTTTTTGTTTTGTTTTCACCAGGTGACGTTTAATACTAAACAACAAGAAAAATGCACTAGATTAACACTAAACGACAATTATTCCTAGGCGATAGAATAATCCTAATAGTCTAAATGATACCAAATACCCCTAAAATCTTATGAAAATCCATGGCGCTCGGTTAAATAAATTACTTGGCTTATTTTTTTGTCCTTATTCAAATTTTTTTCGTTTGTTAGTTTTTGATAAATTTTTTGGGGATTATTGCTTTTTCATGATGAGAGGAATCTAAAAAGTAAAAAACTATGATCGAAATCCAATTTTTTTAAATAAAGACGAAAAAATTGGCTTATTTTTGTCTTTATTTAAAAAAATTGGATTTCGATCGTATTTTTTTACTTTTTAGATTTTTCTCGTTATGACGAAGCAATAATCCCCAAAAAATTGACCAAAAACTAACAAATGAAAAAAAAATTGAATAAGAACAAAAAAAATAAGCCAAGTATCATATTTAGCCGAACGCCCATCGTTCCTAACTGTTTTCCGTTTGCCAAAACAGTGTTCTGTTTTTAATTGGCAATTTATTCCACCATTCGTTCATCATTATCTAGATCATCCATCCGTAGAGTATATTCGGACTTGTCTTCTTGGTCTTTGAAATAAGGGTAAATTTCACAGATCTCCCCTCAGGTTTCTAACAAAGACAGAAACCTTCCCTCACGTTTTTGAAATTGCACTGTCCTCCCCTCTGCTTCTATTGTCTGTTGCACTTTACCCCAATCGTTTGGTTGCCGTTACGGAAAGCAACTAACGGTGATGAGGTCAGCATGGAACATATAAATTAAATGTTGAAAAATTAAGTGTTCCAAATTTCAATCCGTTTGCATGGGTGAGAAGATTTTATTTTATTTATCATTTAATTCTAAAGAGTCATAATTAAAATTTGACTATTAAACTCTCGTTGATTAGTCCTAAAAAAGTCGTAGAATCAAATATCTCTTAGAACTAACCAACAAGAGCAATAGAGTCAAAATTTAATTATGACCCTTTAGAATTAAATGATCAGAAAAATGAATCTTTTCACCCATTCAAACGGATTGAAATTTGGGACACTTAATTTTTCAACCTTTAGTTTATATATTAAAAAATATGGTTAAAAAATTAAGTGCTCCAAATTTCAATCCGTTTGAACCGATTGAAAGATTTTATTTTTATGATCGTTTTATCCTAAATCGTCATAATTAAATTTTGACTCTAGGACTCTCGTTGATTAGCCCTAAGAAAGTCGGATAATCAAATATCTTAGGACTAACCAACGAGAGCCCTAGAGTCAAAGTTTAACTATGACCATTTTGGATAAAATAATCAGAAAAATAAAATCTTTCTATCGGTTCAAACGGATTGAAATTTGGAGCACTTAATTTTTTAACCATATTTTTTAATATATAACTAAAGGTTGAAAAATTAAGTGTTCCAAATTTCAATCCGTTTGAATGGGTGAGAAGATTTTATTTTTTTGATTATTTAATTCTAAAGGGTCATAATTAAATTTTGACTCTAGAGCTCTCGTTGGTTAGTCCTAAGAGATAGTTGATTCTACGACTTTCTTAGGGCTAATCAACGAGAGTCCTACAGTCAAATTTAATTATGATCCTTTAGAATTAAATGATTAAGAAAATAAAATCTTCTCACCCATTCAAACGGATTGAAATTTTGAACGAAAGGAGGGTGTGTGAAGAGAAGAACGCGTGTCAGTGGATTTAATGCGTCAACGGGGCTAGACTTTCTGACTGACAATTTACCCAGAAGGCAAATTTTTATTGGTAGAAAGTACCACCAGGCAAAGTAGACGTGTTGCCCTTGGGGCAACCAATAATTTCTTAGTCCTTTTTAGCTTTTTCCCTTTTACTTATTTATTTTATTCATTACAAGTACGTGGGCATAAAAGTAAAATCAAGTTTCCCGTTAACAGACGTTACCCGACAAGAAGCTAAGAGGAGGATAGTGCAATTTCAGGAATGTGGGGGGAGATTTCTATCTTTGTCAGAAACCTGAGGGGAGGTCAGTGAAATTTACCCTTGAAATAATTTCTCGTTTAATAACTCAGATTTGTCGTAATTCTGTGGTATATATAAGTCCTAATTTGTCTTCATCGTTGCAACAAAGTCCTAGTTCTTTTAACTCTAATGGTTAATTTGTCACTTTGACCATTACTATTTGAAGTAGGAAGAAACTAGCTATAAGGGCTACTAGGCAGTTTCAGTGACGCCTATAAAAATAAAAAAATATCTCAAATCTCAATCTTAGAGTTTTCGATCAAATTTTTATGATCTGAACCGTTTAATATGTGCAGAATGTAATTTTAAGGGCGCCGCAGGAAATTAGCAAAAAAATGTCTGGGAAGTGCTTGTTTTGAGCAGTTTTTTATTGAAACTTTCAATGAAAACTGCTCAGATCATGCCCTTCCCGATGATTTTTTTTGGCTGATTCTCGCGGGTACCCTTAAAATCACTTTCTGATCACATTGAGCGATTTGGATAATCAAAATTTGATCGAAAACTATGATGTGTTTATTTAGATGTTTTTTTAAGTGTTCTCAGAACCGCTTCGTTGTTTTCACTAGGCGACATTTAGTACTAAACAACAAAAGATCAAAGTGCACTATGTTAATACTAAACGACAATTAATAGTACTAGGCCACAGTGCAATACCGTTAGTAGTATGTAGTAAACGATACCAAAAAGTTACTAGCTAGATTCGTCAATAACTGTTTTCCATTTGTCTAATTAGAGTTTTTTACAATTGACAATTAATTCCGTCATTCGATTATCATTATCTGGATCATCTTACCTGTAGAACATATTCAAATTTGTCGTCTTCGTCTTTAAAATAATTTGTCTTTATTGTCGTGACAAAGAAAATGGTTTAACTTGTCACTTGGACCATTACTATTTGAGTTCGAAGAAACTACAAGGGTTATTTATTTTCGGTAGGCGACATCTAATACTAAATGACAAGACAATCAATACTAGGCGACAAAATGATATCGTTAGTAGTAAACGATACCAAAAATTTACTAGATTTGTCAATAATTATTTTCTATTTTCCTAATCAGTACTCCTATTTTGTTTATAATTGGCAATTAAGTTTTGTCATTCGTTCATCATTATCTGAATTATCTATCCATGAAATATAATTCAAATTGTCTCCTTCGTCTTTTAAATAATTTCTAGTCGAGACCATAAGTAACTCAAATTTTTGTAGTTTTGATTGTCAAAATACGATATAGGAGTATTTCTAATTCTTTTAACCCCAATGGTTAACTTGCCACTTTGATCATTACTATTCAAGGTATGAAGAAAGAGTAATGATTATTGCACTTATTATTATTATTATTATAATCATGCTCCTTTTGTTTTTTTGCATGTTATAATTTACGGTATTAATGTTTTATCTGTAGACTCTCTCATACTTGAAAGGATAACATTGTAAATTCACATTACAAAATGACAAGCAAAAGTGCATTCATAAATAAAGAGAGTGAAAATCAATGACCGTGACAAAACTATGACGACCTGAGAGTAAAAATAATTACTCTTTGGCTTTATAGTTGCTGAAAGATTAGACAATTAAATATGTAATGCTCCATGGATTTTAATGAGTTTGGATCTGGGGTGCTGTAGTGCACCATGTGTACTGCATGTGTAAGGTGGTACTGTTTTGGGCTGAATTAGCTCAATCAAATGGCAAATGATTGTGTGCGGGCGTGCCAGGAAAGAAATAACTTCAAAGATGAAATTACTCTTTCCAAATTGATTTGAAATAACTAATCTCAATCAGGCAATTGTGTTATCCGTTCGATTATCTCAACTAAGAGGATTTTTCCTTAAGGTATCAACCAAATAAGAGATTGACGCGCTTCGAATCAGAAAAGATGATTGAACACAAACAAACCTGAATTTAATCAAAGGTAAATTTGTATGCAAACACTTTTAAGACTCTTCTAAGAATAATGCAGAAAATAAGCACATTGAATTTAATCAAAAGTGGACTTACAAACGACTATTCTTTGGTAAGAAAAAAACTTACAAGAAAATAAGAGAACTTGAATTTAATCAAAAGCAATCTTACATGCAAATAAGCCTTCAACTTACGAAAAGATCCTACTTTAAACTAAAAACTAATCTAAGATAGATCTCTGAGCAATTATTTTGTATGAGTTGTCAGATGATATGAATTTTTGTGGGGGCTTCTCTCTTCGCTTTACTTCTTTATTTATAAACACTGGCCCTGCCTTCGATCTCCACGTCTTCGATTGATGCCTACGTTGGCCACATAAAACGGTTGAGGGGGCTTTCAAACGGTTACCTTGATATTTCCAGAATTCCTTCTTCCCCTGCTTGCTTCGATCATGGTGTTCATGGTCACTTTCTGGATCGTGGTTCCTATTTTCAAGTAACATGAATTAATGCAACACGTCTGCCTTCCCAAATGATTCCCTGCAATTGCATCTAAATTCAGTTATAAACCAGGGCAGTGGAGATACCGTTCGATGATTGTAATGTCTAAATCAACGGTTAAATCCAATAACTTCCCAAACCATCGTTTAATCGTTACCCAAACGACACCGGTTCACTCCAACACGACACCGTTTGTCATTAAAATAGTGTCTTCCTTAATTCCCGTAATCCCCTGTAATTGATGCTCAATTGGGACAGGTTCCATATAGCCACCGTACCGTTCGGGGACACGTGGAATTTTTTCATTGGGTGACACTTTTCAGGATGTAAACAGGTACACAGTCGTCGATCTTATCAATCAACGATTTAGATCAAAAATCAATTACGACCGATAAATCGTTCATAATTAAAAATCATATCTCAACCATTCATTATTAAGATCGATGACATGTGTGCGCCTTACAAGGCCTTAGAGTATCACAATACTATAATCAAATATAAAAGATTTTTAAAGTTAACAATGTTTGTGCAAAATATGGCTCACAATGTTATAATCAAACTTAACAACCTCCTTAGAAATAGTCAAATTTTAGGTTTTGGATAATCAAAACTAGCAACCTTTTGATAATAACTAAATTTAATAGACCCACATATTCTCAATCAAATATACCTATTCTATTACTCTTCTTTTTCCTCTCTTTCTTTCGAAAAATATTTTTTTTTACTAATTTTTTTTAGAAAACAATTTTTTCAAAATAATTTTTTTTTCAAAAACTATTTTCAATTTCTAGTAAATAATTATTATTAGTTTCAAAACTATTTTTTGAAAAACTATTTTCTACTTTTCACAATTTTTAGTTTTTTTGTAATTTAACAAAAATGATGTTACAACAAGTTTTGGTTCTCCAATTTTGATTATGCCATTGTAGACATCTACATTGTTAATCTTAGTAATATCTTAAATGAATAATCAAAAGCTAATGTGATAACTTTTGGTAATCAATTTTTTATTATAGCATTGTGGATACCCTTACACTACTAGATTTCCCAATCCAGAATTTATATGTAATCCTCCACTACACAATAATACTTTAAAGATGAAAACTGATTTTCCCGCTCCAATTTTCACTGATGACACTCCACTTTTAACGTGAAGTTATTTTTATTGATAACACTCTACTTTTAACGTGAAATTAATTTTATAAATAAAATGAAGTGCTATCTTTAGTAAAAAGTGGAGCGTAAAAATAAAAAATCCTTTAAAATAGACATTTTATAGAGAATCTGAACAGATACAGTTTTTAAAACAAGTGACAGTTGGGGCAGATTTTCATTATTCACGCCCGCTCTTCCAGAGCGTCTCTCCCACTCTCTCTCTCTCTCTCTCTCTCTCTCTCTTTGCTGATATACACGATTGCCGTGCCGTATGGGAGGAAGATTTTGAAGAGTGAATCACCGTTTACCTGACACCTTTAGACTTGAAGAAACGAATCGATGGAGTTTTGCGAAGCCCTAGACCTCTCTACACAAGTCTCTCTCCCTCTCTCTCTCTCTCTGTATATAGATTTCTCCCTTTCTATTTGTTAATCGCATCTTCAATCTTTCTGTTTTTCAGTCGCTTTTCCTTTCTATATTGTTAGAGTTTCAGTTGTTTGGGACCTATTGGCTCAGATCTGAGTTCAAGTATGCACCTCAAAGACGCAAGTGGTAAGCATTCTACTTCTAACCCCGATGTTCTTCCCTTAAAACTGTTATACGTATACATATCGTGGATATTTGTAGGTATATATGCTCATATTCGATCAATCGCTGCGTTTACCCTATGTTTTAGGAATAATTTAGTAGTAACTTATGTTATTTCGGAGTTTTAGGGTTTGTAGGAGTATTTAAGTTGAGTATAATTGTGTATTCCCATGTATGTCTGTGTATATTTTCGCTGTAATAGTATGCATTGTTTACACTGATTGTGGCTAATTCTCTATTATGGTATGCACTGCTTACACTGATTGTGGCTATTTCTCTGTAATGGTATGCATTGTGTACTCTGATTGAACATTTTGATTTGTAGATTCTATACATGTTTTTTTTAGCTTTTTGGTAGGGTTAATAACTTAGTAGCACGAAGCGGGGGTGGGAGTGAGGGAGCGGAGGCACCTAGAAGGTCCTAAGGTTGGGAGCACCTAAGGAACGTATATAGATTATATAAAAATATACATATAAAATATCTTTAAATACTTAACCATTATAGGAAAAGTGATACTATTGAAAAATTTTCCAATCTTAAAGTGTAGTTATTGGAAGTTACATATTCTCATTTTGCAGAATTTCTTGACTAATATAATTCTCCTATATTTATTTCCACAATGGCATAATTCCCTTAAAAGGAAGAGAATAACTGCTTTAACGACTTGATAAGCTCCCATCTTTGTTAGGAGCAAGCTCCCGTCAAGCTCCCATCTTGGGAGCACCGATTTGAGCTCCCGTCTAGGGAGTGCACCCATTTTAGAAGGATCCTTCTACTAAGGTTAATAAGGTAATCATGGGCAACAAGGCATTCGCTTTCCAGTGGGATATGTTAGTTTTCTATGGTGGTTCTGTTGGCAATCAATAAAAAGTATGCTTCTTCACTAGACAGCATGACCACTTAGCATTGGCCTTCATAGGTTTCAGATTCATAAACACTTTAGAATTGTACATAGCGATATTTCAGCCCTTCTATCTGAGGCAGCATGACTCTGTTAGCATCTTTCTTTTTTGATCTATCTAAAGGAGCTCTTAAAGCACAACAATGCCATGAAGTACTTCACACCAATATGTGAACACAGTATAGACTGTATAGTAACCAAACGAATACAAGAAGTACAAGTGTTCATATGTCTCTCTCTCTCTCTCTATATATATATATATATATCCTTATGATCATGTCATTATTGCGGAGAAGTTATCAGTTTTATGAAGTTCTATTATCTATTGTTTATGCTGTCCTTTTCCGGGTTTGAAAAATATAGCCTCTCTAAAGTAATTGAAACACAAGGCTAGGTTTGGTTTGATTTATTTTTTTGAGAATGTATTTTTTCTTGTACCTTAAAGGTCCTCTTCATTTTATTGGTAGTTTATTTTCTAGATATCTACATGTTCAGTTTTACAGTCTTTGGTATTCTTCTCATTTGTCTAAGCATGTTCCAAAAATTCAGGAAAGAAGACATGCAACTCGCAGGAACAGAGGCATATATGCGGAGGTCTGATTCTTTACAAAGAGTGAGTACTTTTAATGACAGCTTCATAGATGACAGTTTCAAAACTGTCATCTTTCACGTTTAATGACACTTATAAACTGTCATCTTTTACGATTATTGTAGTAGTGCACGGATAAAAAGCGGAACCAAATCGTGACTCACGGATTAGTTTGGAACCGGACATATGACTTTTGGTGCGGACATGGATTGCATTTTTTTTTAATTAGAATCGTGACTCGAGGTTTGGTCCATGGATTCTTAGGAATTCGAAACATTCTGCACTGAGTGCAGCCCTATTAACTATGCTCTTCAACAAGCATAGCGTATAGTACATCTGTGCATAGATAGCCGAAGCTTTAATTATCATACTCCATTAAATATTTTTTTAAGCAAATGAGCTTATGAACCAAATATCACAAAATCCTGGACTCTTCCCGTACAATAAAACATTTTTTTTCTCAGCCAGGACAATAAAACTTGGAGCACAATGTTTTAGTTAATTAAATAACCAATGAGGTTGACGATTAAATATGTTGGATTGTTTCATGAGCTTTGATTTTTTATTTTTTTTGCATCCTTTATTTTTTTAATCTTTTCCCTATATATTAAGGACTAAAATAAAACCACAAATTCGGCATACAATCAAACTGGCCGGGCTGACACGGCACGTGCATGGTTTCAATGGGTAAGGCACGAAAGTGGGCCGGGAATGGCATGACATGACATGGTTCTAGACGGACACGGTATAGGCACGAAACGGCATGACACACCAAATACTAATTTTAATATAAAAAAAATATTAATTTTTTATTTTGTACGGTAACATAACATTTTACACTATTGTGTTCCACTTTTCGAAGTTTTTTTTCTTTCTGATGAAACTCGGTTGGAGATGTGCCAAATTGGGCACGACACAGTACAACACGATTGAAAAAGGGCACCCCACAAACAGCACCCGTTTGACACCTCTAGGCATACTTGTATCCTCAAAATTTTTTAACCGTGAAAAAGTTGTTAGCTCTCATTAAATTGCAATTAAGTACTTGCAAGTGATCTGCATAATATACAGTGTATATCCTTGTTTCATCCATTTATTTGCTTACTAATCTTAAAACTAAAGGGCGAGTTCATGCTATTGACTAAACAATATTTGCAGTATTTTGCCAAAAAATACTCACTATTCAAGACAACTTATTTTCCTTAACTAAATGGGCTAAATGAGATATTTTTGGTGATATCCAGTGATATTTTTGCAATAATCTATATAGAAAAAACATATGGTGAACTCACCCTAAGGCTCCACAAATCAACTACAACTACCATATCACGCTTGCGCTCTCGTGTCCGCATCTGCCCGTGCATTGTGTGACTTAGGTTATAGTGTGTAGTGCGAGGTCATTGAATATCATGGCTGATGGAGTAGCATCGACACCTTTTGTAGTACTTCAACTGATTATTTAGTAAAGTCCTACCTAAAAAGGGAGAAACTAAAATTATTTTCTTCTCACATTAAATGTACTGTGCACACCTTTGGTACAAGAAGTCATGGTAGACAAATATGGTAAAAAGAATCTTAACTACCTTTTATTGGACAAATAAACAGTCCAAATTTTAAAGAGTGTTGAATAAGTTTTTTTTGGGTAATGAGTAGAATTTTGGGGGGGGGGGGGTGTTGTTGTTTTGGAGCATGGTGATATTATTCATTAGTCCAAGAGCACGGCCACGTGGTGCTTGGAACCACTCCACAACCATACATTCCCGAAGCACGACTAAATCTATGGTTCCAACATAAATGTATGGCTCCGGAGTGGTCCGGAGCACAATGTGAACGTGACCCGAGACTGCTGAATAATTACTCTCTGTTGCATGCGTTATGCTAGTGTAGTAATACAGAGGCTCAGTTTTTGGCTGGATGCCACCTGAACCAGCCACTGAGGAATCCAACCTAAGATGTGTAGATATACAATACGTAATTACAATCATGTATTGGGAACGGTACGACACGACACCGTTCTAGACGGGCACAACACGAGCACGACATAGGCATGAAAGGGCATACATAGCACACCAAATACTAATTTTAATACCCAAAAAATATTAATTTCTTATTTTTTACTGTTACATAACATTTTACACTTTTTTTTGTTGATATTTTTTATGAAGAAAAGTTATATTTTTGCATTAGTCTATATAACAAGAAACATATCGTGAACTCACCCTAAGGTTCCACAAATCAACTACAATTACCATTCATGCATGATGCAGTCTTTTTCGTCTCCAACGTCACCAATTTACCCAATGGTCGTGTAGTTGTAGTCTTAGTCACATAACTCTTCAGAATGGAAGGTTTTTGAAAAATGCTTTCAAGCTCGCGCTCTCGTGTCCACATTTGACTCAATGTACGTGTACTGCGAGGAATCCACAATACACCATTACTATTTGGCAATTAATTCTTCCAATCCAAACTTGGATTCTAAAATTACCATAAACGTAAAATGAAAAAAGTAAATGTAATAGGTACTTCTCTATATAGTACATGTGAGAGAGAGAGAAGACCCATAATATTGACGAAAACTAATAATGGAATGACCAAACAAATCCAACCCCAGACCAATCCAAAAAAAAAAAAAAAACCCAACCCCTTTTCCCAAACCAAGAAAACAAAGTAAAAAAAATAAAGAAACAGATTAGACAAGGACAAAAAGAAGAAAACCCTAAACACCTATGCTATAGATGATACCAATGCTACAACACTTCTTCACCTGCTACCAATTCACTTACCAACCCCACCCCCGCGCCCCGGCTCTAATTGCCTTTGATCGAGCCCTCACCCTCCTTCTCGATTTTGCCACCTCTGCATCCTCTACCAGCTCACCATCACCGAGATTTTCTTCTGGTGGTGGAGAGACGTGCACGAACTCAGGGATGGGGACAAACTGGACCCCAAGAACCGGGACATGTTCCTGCGGAGAAGGGGTAGCTGCCATTTGGCTGAGCAAGTGGTGGGTCGCGGGATCCATCGCGACAGAGAGCTTCTCTCTCGTATGGTAGTTGCGATGGCAGTTCAGGCGGCGCATATGAGTGCCTTTAAAGTCATGTCCTCCCCGGCCTTCTTGAACTCTGTGCACCCGTCCACGACGTAGCGGCCTCTTCGCCCAGAGTTGTTGTGGTGACCCTTCCGATTGGTTACGATTGTAGCCCACTGTCTGCTATTAGCATTGGCATTGGTGTTTGCCATGGAGAGATTGAGAGAGTGATGGATAAGTGTAATCCTAGACTAAATTTATAGGCGAGAGAGAGGGAGAGAGAGAGATGGGGGTGGGGTTGTTGCATGGTGATATTATTAGTTAGTTCCGAGTACTGCCACGTGGTGCTGGGGACCACTCCACAACCACACATTCTCTAAGAGTCCATGACTAAATCTATCGTCCCCACATAAATGTACGACTCCGGAAAGGTCCGGAAGACAAAGTAATGGTGCTCTTGTGCTATTGAATAATTTCTCTGCTTCATGGCGTTATGCCAGTGTAGCAATACAGAGGCTCAGTTTTTGGCTGGATTCCACCGGAACCAGCCACTACTGAGGAATCCAACCTAAGATGTGTAGACGTACAATACGTCATTACTATCATGTATTGAGAACGGTACGACATGACACATGGTTCTAGACCGGCACGGGATGAGCACGGCATAGGCACAAAAGGGCATGGCACACCAAATACTTATTTTAATACAAAAAAATATTAATTTCTTATTTTACACTGTTAGATAACATTTTACACTTTTTTTGTTGATATTTTATACTTTTTGGAGTTATTTTTTTTCTTTTCAACGAGACTTGGTTGGATATGTGTCGAAATGGGTACGACATGATTAAAAAACGGCACCTGTTTGACTCTTCTAGGCATACTTGTCGCATCCCTCAAAATTTTTAAACCATGAAAAAGTCGTTAGCTCTCATCAAATTGCCATTAATTACGTGCAAATCTTTATAATATACAGTGTATATCCTTGTTGCATCCATTTGTTTGCTCAATAATCTTAAAACTAAAAGATGTGTTCAAAAAAAAAAATCTTAAAATTAAAAGATGACTTCAGGCTATTGACTAAACAATATTTTCGGTATTTAGTATTTTAGACAACTTATTTTTTTTAACACACCACAACAAATATGACTTTTAATAGCATAATACAATAGCATTCTCTTAAAAATGCCAGCATTTTCATTAAAACCTCATCCTCACATACGACATTCTACCCAAATGGGCGAGGGGTTAGGATAAGAATAATCCTAGACTCGATTTATAGGCGAGAGATAGGGGTGGGGTTGTATCACGGTGATATTATTCATTAGTCTAGAGCACCGCCACGTGGTACTCGGG